>ML777217.1:1751898-1770201 GCA_009831015.1 Picea engelmannii | reverse complement strand
TTTTTAGGTATTTTGTAGATACCAAAACCCTAATCCCTTAATCCGGGATTAATTTACAAAACCGCTAAAAATAGCAAAAACCGCCCAAAAAAAAAATCAGGGCGCTGCTCCGAACGTTGCGAGTAACCAGGGGGGCATACCTGCCCCCCTTGGGATCCCCCTGGGAAAGCACCCGACGCACACGACACAAAGAGCACTACTAGAGGGATCGTCAGACACAGTTGTCCTATCTAACGTGCCCACACACACACATGCAAAGAATATAACACATACCCAGCATTCTCCCACTTGTTGTTTTCTTTGCATCCAGGGGTCCAGGGGATTATATAGTCAACAATCTGGGGTAGCAATGCCCATTGTTACTCTACACCAGGAGAAATTTTATGTGCTCACAGACTTTGTCAATGAATATGAAACATTCTTCAAAGTTTCAACCTTTTCCAGCAACACCTTTTCCTCAACCATGTCTCTCACAAAGTGATACTGAACATCAATATGCTTTGTCTTCGAATGATAAGTTGGGTTCTTTTCCAGGAATATTGCACTCTGACTGTCACAATATAATCTCACTTCTTTTTGTACCAACCCAATACCTGAACACAATCTTTGTAACCATATTTCTTCCTTGCTTGCATGAGTGGCTGCCATGTATTCAACTTATGTAGTTGAGAGTGCCACTACAACCTGTCTTTTTCTCATCCAACTGATTTCTCCTCCAAATAGGTTAAAGACATACCCACTTGTAGATACTTTGTGATCCATATCTCCAACCCATTCTGCATCAACAAAGCCATGTATTTCCAACACTCTGTCAAATCCTGGTCTTCCTTGGTAGCACAATCCATCACTGGTAGTGCCATGAAGATACTTGAAGACCCTCTTTACTGTTGTCCAATGCTCCTTCCCTGGTTTTGACATATACCCGCTCAAAAATCCCACTGCATGTGCAATGTCTGATCTACTACAGACCATTTCATACATCAAACTGCCAACTTCACTGGCATATAGAACATGGGACATGTCCTCTTCTTCTTCCCGTGTCTTGGGACACTGATCTGTAGATAACTTTACACCTATAGGAATAGGAACCTTGATCGGTTTACTTCCATTCAACCAGGAATAGGAACATATTTTCTCTGATTCAACCAGAGTTTCTTGTTTGTACGATCTCTTTTAATCTCCATTCCCAGAATGAATTTAGCAGCACCGAGATCCTTCATGTCAAATTTGGAGGATAGTTGCAATTTCACCTCCTTGATAACATCCATGTTATTTTCTACCAACAACGTGTCATCAACATACAACACTACATAAATGAAGTGATTACCAACCTGCTTGGAATATACACAGTGATCAACCTTGCTTCTTACAAATCCCAATCCAAGGATGTATGTGTCAAACTTTTGGTACCACATCCTAGGTGATTGCTTCAGACCATATAGTGACTTCTTTAGCTTACAGACCAGCTCTTTATTTCCCTTCACTACAAATCCTTCTGGATGCTTCATGTAGATTTCTTCTTCTAGATCCCCATGTAGGAATGTTGTCTTCACATCAATCTGTTCCACTTCAAGATCAAAAGCAACAACAATAGATAAAAAAAATCTAATAGAAGTTAACTTAGCAACAGGAGAAAAAATCTCACCAAAGTCAATTTCCTCTACTTGGGAATAACCTTTTGCTACTAACTGAGCTTTGTATTTCTCCACTTTACCTTGTGCATTAAAATTATTATTAAACAACCATTTTCTACCAATAGATTTTCTTCCAGTTGGCAACTCAACTATATCCCATGCCTCATTCTTATCCAAGGCATCTATTTCTTCAACCATGGCCTTCTTCCAGAGTTTACTATCCTCTGAATTCACTGCTTCTCGGACAGTTCTGGGATCATCATCAGTAATAGATAAAGCAAAATTGGAACGAAAATCAGGTGGACTATACCTTTATGGTTTCCTTTTATCTCTCATTGATCTCCTCAATACTAGGGTATGAGGTTCTTATTCTTCTTCTTTTTCTTCCTCTTCTTCAGATGATTCATATTTTGCATCATCCAACTCAAGATCTATTTTCTCAGGTTCATCTTGCATTGGTAGGAATTCCTGTTTGGACACATACTTTACCTCTCTGAAAACAACATCTCGACTGTAAACAGTCTTCTTGGTTTATGGGTTCCACAGTTTATAGCCTTTCACACCATCTTTATAACCAATAAATATACACTTTTCAACCTTTTTATCCAGCTTACTCATATTTTCCTTTGGAACATGTACATAAGCATCACAACCAAACACTTTAAGATGTTGAAGAGAGGGTTTATTTCTAGACCATACCTCGTGTGGAGTTTTATCATCCAACGTTGATGAAGGTGATCGATTGACCAGGTAACATGTTGTACCCACTGCCTCTGCCCAACATTCTTGTCCCAACCCGGCACCGCTGAGCATGCTCCTTGATTTTTCCATCAGTGTCCTATTCATCCTTTTTGCAACTCCATTCTATCGAGGAGTGTATGGAGCAGTCTTTTGCCTTGCTATTCCACACTTCTTACAGAATTCTTCGAATTCATTTCCGCAGAATTCTCCACCATCATCTATTCTCAATACCTTTATTTTCTTCTCTGTCTGATTTTCTTCCAGAGCCTTAAACTATTTAAATTTATCAAATACCTCAGATTTCTTTCTAAGAAAATAAATTCATGTGTTCCTTGAAAAATCATCTATGAATGAAACATAATACACAGATTTACCTAGGGATGGAACATGAACAGGTCCAAACACATCACTGTGTATCAACTCTAAGATCCCCTTTGCTCTTGTAGCACCAGATGGGAATCTTGATTTTTTTTACCATATATGCAATGTTCACAGAAATCAAAATCCAGAGTGCAATTAGACATACATTCAACCATACCTTTACCATGTAGTGTTCGAAGGCCCTTTTCTCCAATATGTCACAGTCTTTGATGCCACAGCATGGTCTTCTTTCCAGGTGTTATCACTCCAAGAAACCCTCTGTGGTTGTAGACCAGAAGTTCTTGGTAACTTAATAAATGAATGTTTTTTGTATTTTGTGAATGTGGATCAATGGGACAACTCAATGCAGCTTAAATCATTCAAACATGAAAATGATAAACAAATAGACAGTGCTTTCAAGAATTGATTAATCAGCAAGTGGCTTTAAAGTGGGTGGAGAACAAATTATCACTAAACCAGTGCAAAGCAGGGTCTAAGAGACAATCGAAAGACTTATTATCAAGTTATGAGCTAATCAATGGGATAACAGCCATTCAAAGCTTGACAACACAGATAATAATGCAGAAGAAAAGGTGAAAAGCTGACAATCAAAGCTGAAAGGAACCTGTGATCTGTATTAGCATAAAAAGTCTGAGTACAAAGAAGAGCATTCCTCAGTCCAGAATTGAACCTTTTCTTCTTCAAATGTTCCTGGATTTATATCCTTTACATACAGTTTCCAGATCCTAGAAAACTGGACCTGCTATACTAAAAATAGAAAATCGAATTACAGTTACAAAAAGATAGGGATAAAACCCAAAAAGGAGGATAATCTCTTATGAGCTGGCCCTAAAAATGTGTTGACTGTTGATGATGTGTAGAACAGCCTCCCAAGGCTAAGGGATCATTCTCAAATGGAGACCAAGTCGAATTTGCTGATGTGGCCAGGTGTCCTACTTTTCTTCCTTTGTTAAAGACATCAAAAACCTCTGAAACACCTCCTTTCTCCACCATTTGTCAAAACTAACTGTTGTGACGGACTTGATAATTCACCACATGTCTATTCCAAGAGGTTTCATCTCATTATGCTTCAAAAATTCCTGATCTGGGCGAAATTTTGAAAATTTTGGTTAAAACAGGCTTTCGGTGGTTGACTGGAACAGTTCCTGGGTAATTTAACCACCGAAAGTCAGAATTTTCAGAAAAAAACTGCCTTTGGGAAAAATCAATTTTCTCAGCCATGGAATATCCGTTTCGCACGTTCCAATAGTCGATCGACATCTACAGATCGTAAGATTTCCAATGGTACAATCAGATTTGGATTTGGAGCTAGGGAAGCTAGTCCAAATTTCTCTACAATATTAGGCATATTTCCTTCAAAAATGCTGGTGCGTTTTTTAGAGTTAACACCAGGGACAATATTGGTTTTGTCTTCTTTATTTCTCTATTCAGGGACAATAGAACTATTACACCCATTAGTATAAGTGCTTCCCAACAACTTGTACAAAGTTCCACACCGAACTCCCCTCATCAACACCATTTCTCCTCGTACCATCTTACAAGTGTTCTTTCCAAATACAGTATCCACTCATGCATCATCCATATTGCTTACAGATATTAGGCTCCTAGCTAGTTTTGGAATGTGCAGAATCCCAGGGAGAGTTCTAATCCTTCCATATTTTAGCAACAACTTAATCATTCCACGTCCCAATATTTTTGTTGTCGAGTTATCTCCTAGGAATACATCACCACTATCGTATTTTTCATATTCAGAGAACCACTCCTTGTGAGAAGTCATATGGTATGACGCACCTGAGTCGATCAACCATACATCACGGTCTGCATGTGTACTTGTAGATGTTAGGTAAACATCACCTCCTTCTTCAATGGAGGTTTTCGCCTCTGTGGAAGAGGTACTATCAGATCCCTTTGGTTTATCAACCTTCTTAGACTTGCAATCTTTCTTATAATGCCTTTCTTTACCACACTTCCATCATTTCCTCAAAGATTTTCCTAGAGACTTAGATATACCTGTAGATTTAGATCTCCCCTTCGAAGATTTACTAGGATTCCTGTCTTGGGTACGACCTCTTACAAATAAAGCATCTATTCTATGACTATCCATGCTTTTCCGCCTCATCTCTTTAGATAACAAGGATGAAATTGCATCCTCATACTTCAATGTAGATTGAGTGGTACTACCAATTGCTACAACTAGATTATCCCAAGAGTCTGGCAAAGAACATAACAAAGTAATACACTTATCTTCTTCTGCAATCATAATATTAACAGAGACAAGTTGACTTACCAGAGTATTAAAGGCATTTAGATGTTTTGTCACAAAATCTCCATCTTCCATCCTAAGATGATACAACTTCTTTCAAAGAAATAACTTGTTTACTAGGGACTTTGATTGATACAAATTCCCCAACTTATCCCATAGTTCCTTGGTTGTAGATTCTCCCGAGACATTTAACAACACCAAATTTGTCAGATAGAGTCAAATTGTACTCCTTGTTCTTTTGTCCAACTTCTCCCAATCTTCCTTTGACATACCAGTAGGTGGTGTATTGGTAGTTTGTGTACTGGTAGGTTGTGTACTAATAGCCTGTGTGCTAGTAGACGGTGTACCAGTAGGCTATGTACCTGGATCCACAACGATCCATTGTTCTTTGTCTACAAGAAGGTCCTCCATCTTGAGCTTCCATAGCTCAAAGTTTTTACCGTTGAACTTCTCTATCTCGATTCTAGAAGAGCTCGCCATTCCTCTTTCTACACTCAAATCACCACTGCAAAAGCTCCCACTAAACCCAGGTTTATCATAGACCCAAGATAAAGTTGATCTATCAAGATCGAGCCAAACCCTCAACAACAAAGGCGTCCCTCTGATACCACATGTAAGTTTTAAACCTGTGAAGTAAAGCAATGCATATAGATTCTTAAGCAAAACAAAATTTAATCAATGGCTCATACATAGAGTACATAGAGATTTTATACCAAAAACCCTCAACCGGGAAAAACTTTCTTATATTCATTATATAGAATTTCACCATTCACCATACAATATATATACAATGTTTTTAGGCATTCCATAGATACCAAAACCCTAATCTCTTAATCCGGGATTAATTTAAAAAACCACTATAAATAGAAAAATCCGCTAAAAATAGCAAAAACCGCCCAAAACAAATTTCAGGGCGCTGCCCCGAACAATGCACGTAACCAGGGGGGGGAAATCCCCCCCCCCTAGGAAAGCACCCAGTGCACACGACACAAAGAGAACTACTAGAGGGATCGTCAGATGCAGTTGTCATATCTGACGCACCCACACACACACATGCAAAGAATATAACACATACCCAATAGTCTTAGTCCCGCAAGGCTAAGGAAAATTTGGGGGAAATGTTAGTACCAGGTTGTGAAAGAGTTATAGGTAAGTGTTACAGTACAACATGTCAGCTACATGTCACATATATGCTTATGTGATTATATCTTATGCTTGGTGATGGTATGGTACATGCTTGAGAGGCATGTCTTGTTGATGCATGGTACATATTGGTGATAGTGGTATGGTACATTGAGTAGTAGAACATCTTGGTTGTATTGGTATATTGGTATTTGGTTTGGATACATGGTCATGATGCTATGGTACATGCTTGAAGCTTATTCTTGGTATACTCTTGAGGCATTGGAACTTGGTGTATGGTTGTCATTGATATTGATACATTGTTGAGGATTACACTTGGTATATGACAACATATGTATGAAATACATCTCTTGGTGATGTTGGTACTTGGCTAAGGTACACCATTGATGGTACTTTCTTGATATATCTTATGGTACTTGGTGTATTGCATGATTGAGTGATATGGTATATGGTTGAGATACATTATTGGTACATGGTATGGTGCAGGTGTTGATGTACATGGTTGATACATGTTATGGTACAATATTGGTACTTGGTATGGTGTTTATGTGTATTTTTTATGGCTAAGTAATATGATACAAATTATGGTGCATGGTTGATGTACGCTTTGGTATAGGTGTTGGTGCATGGTTGATGCACTTGTTGTGGTACACAGTTGATGTTTGGTATGGTACATGTTGATGGTTTGGTACATGGTTGAAACACATATATTGTGATGGTATGTTGGTGTTCTTGGTACATTCTTGGCAAAGGAATGTGTTGGTGATGATTGGGCATGTTGTTGAGAGGTTTCCTTGGCATATGATCCATATGAGAGGATCTGATTGAGTATCAGTGATAGTGATTGGTTGATAGTGATAGGTTGGTGACAGTGACAAGTTGACAGGTTACAGGTTGATTTGATAGTGCTAGTGATTGTGGTAGTGACAGTTGGTCTACACTTATATTTTAGGGTGGTAGGATAGGGCAAGGAAAGGGGGTTGTATCCTCCTTTCGTTTGGTGCCAGATAACTTAGGGAGTTGGAGCTTCCTTTAGTTAGGAGCTTGAAAATCACGGGATTGTAGCCTTCTTCTAGTTGTAGCCAGAGAATTCAGGGAGTTGTATCTTCCTTCAGGTCAGAGCCTATAAATAGGGGTTCGTAGCCTCCTTCCAATTTCATCTGGATAATTGGGAAGTTGGTGCTTCCAATGAATGCATTCTTTGATATATAATAAAGGATTCAGTGGTTTTATCCCATTTGGTTTTCCACGTAAATTATGGTGTACTGTGTACTTGATGTGATGTTTCTTATGTTTATATGCTCATGATTCACCTAAACATATTAATTTGAAGTTTATATATTGTGGTTAAAAGTGGTAATTGTGTGAATATTGATTCNCCCCCCCCTCTCTCAGTATTCCAACAATTACAATGATGTGAGTTGCCGAGAAAAGAGTTGCATTAGCATCTGTAATTATAAACTCATAGATATTAAATCAACACTGAATTGCAGTTTAAAATTTACGAATTCTCATGAATACTAGGAAATTAAATATTAACCACACATGAATTGCAAGTAATATTATATGGAATTTGGAATTGCAATACACTAAGAAATAAAACAAATACAAAATCAAATAAATAGGATTGAAATGTTAAATCCTATGCTAATATACAAGTAGTACCTAACTGAGGGGACCCTACTCCCTTAGACAAGGCACTGAGCTATGAAATCAGAATCACATGATCACCAACACATCAACACGCTAACATGAGAAGAACAAAGTTATATTGTAGAAATATGAAAGTTACAATAACACCTAAATGTTATCGCTAGAATAATTATTCCTCCTCATCTTTGGGGAAACTGATGTTCTTATGTAGTACAACTAATGTCTAAAATTGTAGAAAGGGACGGATGGACAACCATGAGAATCTGGTTTTTCATCCGTTTACATTGATTTTTCTACATTTTAGTAAAGATTGGGCATGCACTGACTTGGTAGGGAAAAAAATTTCTCTTTTAGTCGTTTATTTGCCTCTTATCACCTTCCTATGTGAGGATCATTTTGTAACTATCAACTGTAGTTTTGACTGTTGTAATGACAGGCTTTATACTCAAAATTGCAGCAACGATATACTCAAAGTTGCAACAATGGAGAGTGTTCTTGGATTTGTAACAATTGTCTAGAGTCCCAACAACAAAGAGTTCACTTAGAGTTGTAGCAGTTGGATTGTGCTCAGAATCGCAGCAATAGAGAGTGTGCTTGGATTCACCGCAGTTGGATTGTGCCCAAAATCGTAGCAACAAAGAGTGATTGCAACCACTATGAGGAGTTTCAACTACTCTATTACTCATGTGTAGTAGTCTTAGTACATGAAGGTAGCATGTTCCTTTAAGAAATATGCAAGAATAACGTAAAAATGGCATATGGGGAAATATTCGTACCTTAATGAAAAGTGAAGCAAAACTAGATAAGGAAAGTATCAAAAAGGAAATGATCAATGGAGAATGGTAAGAAAAAATGTATTAGACGGGTGTTGAAAGTATGTCAATTTAGGCACCCGTCAAAGTGTACATAGAGAAACCTCAAGGCTTTGAGGTTCATGGGAGGAAATCTCATGTTTGCAAGTTGAAGAAGACTTTGTATGGACTCAAGCAGGCACATAGGGCATGGTACTTGAGGATTTATAGGTATTTGTAGAGCATGGGATTCACCAAGAGTGAAGCAGACCCCAACCTATACCTCCTACAAGTTGGCAAGGATCCTCTCATATTAATGTTGTATGTTGATGATTTATTCCTCATGGGAGATGAAAATATCACTGTCGTGTGCAAGAAGGACCTGGATTCAGAGTTTGAGATGAAGGGCATTGGTTTGATTCATTGCTTCTTGGGATGAGAGGTGTTGCAATAGTTGGGAGAGATATTCCTCGGATAGGGGAAGTATGCATTTTAGATACCGAGGAGGTTCAGGATGATGGATTGTAATTCCATGACTACACCTATGACCACCAATATGAAAACACCAAGGGCTTCAAATTTAGACTTGGTGGATCCCACAATGTATAGGAATTTGATAGGATCGCTGATGTACCTGGTTAACACTAGACTAAATATTTGTTTTTTTATCAACACCTTGAGTCAATTCATGGTTGATTCGAGGTAGGTGCATTAGGTAGCAACAAAACATTTGCTCAAGTACCTTCGGGGTAGAGTTGGATTTGGTTTGAGATATGTCAGGGGTGATGGAGTGAGGTTGCTTGGATATTTAGACTCAGATTGGGCAGATAGAGAAGTTGACAGGAATATCACTTATGGTGAATTCTCAGCTTAGGATCAATAGTGGTTTCGTGGTTCAGTAAGAAACAGAGTTTCGTGGCACTCAGTTTAGTAGATGTAGAACATATGGTAGAAAACTTGGCAAGTTGTGAGGATATTTTGCCAGGAGATGGAGCCTACTATGATTCACTGCGAAAATATAATTTGTATCAAAATATCAAAGAATCCTTTGTTTCATGATAGGTTGAAACACATTGAGATCATATACCACGTCATCAGAGACATGGTGCATAAGGAAGTTGTGAATCTCCAACACATTTCCACAGAACAGTAGATGGAAGATATTCTCACCAAACCCCTAGTAAAGAGGAATTTTGTTTACTTCATAGACAAGCTAGGAATGGTGGAGGATACCTCCCTCGCTAAGAGGGAGTTTTAATGTTTTGTAGCTTTGGGAGGTATTCCCACTAGTAGCCATGGTGTCAACCATGTGGGAATATTCGTTGTCACCATATTACACTTTCATTTAAGTGAAAATTCCATTGGGATGAAGCTAGGGTTTCATGGGGTTGATGATGGGATTTGTGGGCTTGTGTTGGGGCTTCACACCCACAAAAAAAGAATTAATATTCTAATTTAATGTTGAGTTGAGTGGATGGCTCCTTACAGTAAGTTAAGGGCTTCTAAACTTACATTAGACTCATATAAAAGGAGAGGATATTGTGACGTCTTATTGTGACATTATGGAGTTAGCATGAGTGAATGAACACTTGTGCTAGGCGGCATGGTGATTTCAACAAGGTGATTTTTGCAACTAGGAAACTAGCCTATGGTTTATGGACATTCTATTTTTTTGTTCTTGGTAGGTACACCACATGTGAGAGGTGAGGAAGGTCACACGTTTGGAAGGGAGAGACAACCACTGAGAAGGAGAGGCCACACGTGTGGTACAAGATGTATGGACCACATGTGTGAACCATATAGACCAATACAACTGAGAAGAAGGTTGCACGTGTGGTACAACCTGAACATGACGCACATGAGAATATGTTGAACATGTCGCACATGTGTGATAGGTCTGTACAATAGGGTGACATCAACAGTATAGCAAGGTGATGCTAGCAGGTTTGCAAGTAATAAGATTTTCTAGAAATTTGTTGAGTTGTGTTTTTTCAAGAGGACTGCTTTGTCTTCAGTTTTTGGTGAATTTGTAACTTTTGGGAGGGCTAGTTTTTCCCTCATAAATTTCTAAATTTGACACATTTACTGAAGAAAAAAAAATTGTTTCTCAAATGAATTGATGATTTATCTCTGATTTATTGTTTCCACTACTGTAATTTTTTGTCATAATTTTAGTGTAAAATTGTTCAGTGATAACAACTAGGTTTTACTATTTGAATCACTTGGAAGTAATTTTCAGATCTGAAATTAGCTACTTGAAAAATTGACCCACCTTGGGTAGGACACCCTAGAGCATATTAGGGTTTTGATTGATGGTGTTGAACTTGGAAACATTGACACACCTCTTTGGAGAGGTTATGGAGCCTTCTTCATCCATGATGTCACACCCTATCCAAATTCCACACGTGGAAGATGATGTCATGCTTTGATGAGGTTTGAGCCGACCTAGCATGGAGGGATTCTTCTTGTTGATGACTTGGCATTTGATGTTGATGAGACATGACCTTTGGGTGATGAGACATCACCTTTGATGTTTCTTGCACCTTTACATGAAGAGATCTGGCCTTTAGAGGAACTTTTTCACCTTTGGGGGATGATGTCATAGCCTTTGGAGGCTTCTACACTACATGTGTCACCTTTTGATGAGACTTCTTGTTATATTTTCATTGTATCTTTTCTTTAGAGGCTATTTGAGGGGTCAACCTTGACCTATATCATTTGTATCATAGATTACTTTTATTTTGGGGGATTTGAGGGGTTATAGTGCTAGGGTTTCCTCATATAAAGAGGATATCACTAACTCATAGCCAAATCATAACTCACCACTTGTGAGAAACACTTCTATTTTATCTCTTCTCTTCTTTTTCACTATGGAATACTTGTGTGCACCTCATGAAGTATGATCTTGTGGATGCTTTCTCTTGTTTTAGTGGATGATATTTTAGCTAGGGTTTCCTCATGCCATAGTGACTTGATCTAGTAAGTGTTATTCTTCAAGTTTAAATGTTTGTTCATAGTATATTATAATGGATTGTCTATTGGATGGTTAATTGTTGCATGTTATCTTGTTTTCTAGGTTCATTTTGCTAGAAACCCTAGGAGGGATTAAAATTGTTTATCCCCTTCCCTATTTTCATTCATCTTAATTTGTTGAAGAATTTAATACCTAGACTAGGGGTTAAGATTGTTTATCCCCCTAGGGTTTGTCTTTTCTAGTTCAATACCTAGGGCTTATGAGGGTATAAACCTTAGGGTTTTACCTAGTTCACTTGGATTTTCAAGCTAGACACTATAGAATAAAGAAAATGACACTAGGAATTATGAGGGTATAAACCCTAGGGTTAGTTTTTTTGAGGTGTGATCTGAGGCCTATGAGGGTATAGTCCTAGGGTTTTAAATCTCTTTCTCTTCTTGACTATCTAACTTCTAATTTAAGGTGATGCTTGACTCCATTTTCCCAAAGAAGGAAAACAACACTATTTGTTTTCTTACAAGTGATACAAAACCTTAATAAACCATCTCTTTGAAAAGAAACATGTATCTTAGATACTTTACTTCATTTTAATGCTCATACTAACCCAATGACTTGTGTTTTAAGCCATTTTCTTGATATTGTTATAAGATTTTTGTACAACCATTAGGGATAAAGCATATTGTTTATAATTAACATAATTCAATGCTCTTAACCTCATGCACTAATTGGTGGATGGTTTGTAAGTGTTATCAATGATATTAGATATCTTTCCATCCATTTTATCATTGATTTAGAGTTGATATATTATTGTTGTTGTAAACTATTATATTGTTGAAGCACATTGTCTTTATTGCAAGTTTTATTACAACAACATTTCCTCTTTGATAGCTAGTGTTTTGAGCCTTATTTCTCCTCTCCTAGACTTGGTATTTATCATTGAATGCACTGGAATAAATCAAATTCACACACACATGATTAATTACCTTGTCTAAACTCATCCCAAACTTCCCATATTCCTAGACCTAGCCTATATCTTTAAGTGACTAAGATAGATGGTCATATACTTACCTTTAAATTTCTACAGGATCCCTTGAGGTCACAAGGGAATCCTCCCATGTGTTGGACTCTTATCCATCACTAAAATGAGGGAAGTACTTGCCTAGGTGACAATGGAAATTACTTCCAATTGTTACGCAAGTTTATCGTTTTGTCAAGGCTTTGCACAAGTGCTATATTTTGTGATGACATGGCTCATGTTTGCCCCTATGCATATTCTTGGATTTTTAAGATTTTATGAGATTTGAATAGGAATAAATTCAACTTGATTCAAGTTTCACAACTTTGAAAGAGGAACAAGACATTCACTAGTCTTATGGGTGATGGGACCATAAATCCCAGAGGCTTTCACCTCAGGGTTGATAAACATACAATTTCAAGTTGTGACACCAATTATCATAGTTATTGCACTTTCCTTGTGATACCTCATTTTATATCCTTATTTTGTATATAGATTGATGTGTTAATACCATGTAAAAAGATAATTTTGGAATTAGGTGCTCATTTAAGTGCACTTGGTGAGAAAGAACCTCATGATGTATATTTTGTGTGTATTATGCAAGTTGTTATGTTCCTAGTGAGGAGTCCAAGGCCAAGCTCCACAAAACACTATGATTACCTACTTAGTGTATTTTTCTTTTCCTAAGTTATATATAAGTTATGAAATCAACTTGATGAAATGTTAAAAAGTAAACTACTACCAAAAAAGTTCTTTTTAATGGTTTACCTTTGAGCAAGAGGGGGCTATGATATAATAAAATGTGAGGGGAAAAGGGGAAAGTCCAACCAATCCATTTATCACTTTTGTAACTCCTCCACGGGACATATTCACAAAATCCATTTGTAAATAATATTTGGGTCCCTTATCTCCCCATTCACATCCTTACTCCATCTATATACACCTCTTTTGAATACTTACTCCATCTATATATTCCTCTTTTGAAAACTTCATCGAGTTTTCTTTACTTACCTTTAACTAGCATCCATATGTTATTTTCTTTATGTTGGTTGTATGGGATCTCAAGAGCATGTGAGGGACACAATTGAGTAGAGGTTGAATTCTATATTGGGACCTAATCTATGAGAATCTAGCATATTTCTAGCAATGATTTATTATTAAGTTAAAAGATTTTTTAGAGCCTTGGAACCCTTAGCAACATTGTAGCAACATAAAGAATCTTATGCCATACTTGTAGCTATTATAATGGGTACCTTGTGTAGTTGATAGTCTCACAACAAAAGGTCGGGCTAGTTTGTGTTTAGCAGTGAGAGATTGCATGTGTGCTATAGTGAGTGATAATTGTGGGTGTTACCTAAATTCACACCAACATGGGTGGTGGGTGATTCTTTTATGTTCCTTGGTTGAGTTGTTTTTCTATCTTAGATCATGTGGCACTATATTTTAGGATTTTTAAGAAAATAACCTAGTAGGTATCTCATACCCTTACTTGGCGGTGGTGTTTATACACAATAACTACAAGTGCTCGCTAAATCATTCCTTCGAAACATTTGACATGTTCAAGTTTTGAGAAGATAACTATTTTTTTTTGGTTTGTACAAATTCTATATGATATATTTACATGTTTAAAATTTCCATAAATATTAGTGTACTTGTGCTAGTTTTGTTGTTTGCATTAGAGTTGTTATAATCTAAGGTGGTTTTGGGTGAGTTATAATATGTTCAAACATTTTATGCAAATAGAGTGCCCCGATGTCTTAGAGATATCATTGGATACACTACATTGTGCTTCTCGAACAACTTCCAAATACATTGTAATTGTTGTTGTGTCAACAACTATAACATAGTTACCGACCTAACGAGAACTGTGACCTCAAAACGAGAACTCTAGCCCTTAAAACCCATATTTTTGCATTAAAAACATGAAAATCAACCCCCGAATCAAAAAATGGTGCTACTGGTAGCACCATTTTTTCTAATGTGGGTTAAAATTAGAACATTTTTCAAACATGACCTTAAAACTCAAATAGTTTCTCAACAAAACCTTAAAATCAACACCTAAATAAAAAAAAGTGACGTTAACAAAAGCAAAAAAAAAAATCTCTCAAGACCTAATAAAGATGCTAGAGGCAATGATTGATACCATTAAAACATTAAAGATACCATTAAACAATCTTTCTTTCTCAATCTTTCTTGGTCCTTGTAGGGATGTATTTCATGACTAGTGGACTATTCTCTTACTAAATATGTCTATGCATACGTATCATATGCATTGCTAAACACTTACATGTAACTCTTAATGATTTGTAGGCTATCCCCAATGTTCAAAATAATCTCATGGTTAACATCTCAATGTTCAAAGTAAGCTCATGGTTAACATCTCTTATCACTAAAGTAGAATTGAATTCACCTTAGTAGGCTTAAGGACTCTAATATTACTTTGATATCATGTTAAACAATGAGCAAACAAGATACATGGGAGGTGTGGAATATATTAATTATAAAAAATATCATTTACATATAATGAAGGAGATCCCCTTATACTTCATTCATGAGTTGGATTATAATCCCTACCTCACCTAACTACCCTAACTAATGGCATACTTATTATTATAACTAATTTCATTTATTTAAGTCACCTAACTTAATGTGCCTTTGTTACACATTGGACTCTAGTATTGGAGTATCAAATACTCCAACATGATATTATTACACAATTAGAGACAATAAGATATACACCAAACACATCATCCATAGAAATTTCTCAACAAAATCATTGAAAAAGATCAAAGTACATATTAGTTTCTACATAATACATTCAAGCATAATAATTATAAATGTTTCGTGCAACAAGAGATTTGAAATGTTCTACCTTTCCAAGTGTAGAATCAAAGAAATGTCCTTGTTACACAATTGCAACTAATAAATCAATACTCTTAATCCCTATAGTGTCAAGATAAGCTACAACAAAAAAATAGAACAAAGTTAACTCTTCAAAGTTCTTGTTTTTTCAGAGTGACTATTTTTACTCCTAAATCAAAAAGTGGTGTTATAGGTAGCACCCTTTTTTTTACGGTGGTTAAAATCAGATTTTACAATCTCCATTTACAATCTTTCTTGGTCCTTGTAGGGATGTATTTCATGACTAGTGGACTATTCTCTTACTAAATATGTCTATGCATACTTATCATATGCATTGCTAAACACTTACATGTAACTCTTAATGATTTGTAGGCTATCCTCAATGTTCAAAATAATCTCATGGTTAACATCTCAATGTTCAAAGTAAGCTCATGGTTAACATCTCTTATCACTAAAGTAGAATTGAATTCACCTTAGCAGGCTTAAGGACTCTAATATTACTTTGATATCATGTTAAACAATGAGAAAACAAGATACATGGGAGGTGTGGAATATATTAATTATAAAAAAATATCCTTTACATATAATGAAGGAGATCCCCTTATACTTCATTCATGAGGTGGATTATAATCCCTACCTCACCTAACTACTCTAACTAATGACACACTTATTATTATAACTAATTTCATTTATTTAAGTCACCTAACTTAATGTGCCTTTGTTACACATTGGACTCTAGTATTGGAGTATCAAATACTCCAACATGTTATTATTACACAATTAGAGACAATAAGATACACACAAACACCTCATCCATAGAAATTTCTCAACAAAATCATTGAAAAAGATCAAAGTACATATTAGTTTCTACATAATACATTCAAGCATAATAATTATAAATGTTTTGTGCAACAAGAGATTTGAAATGTTCTACCTTTCCAAGTGTTAGGATATTTAGACACTTAGGAGTTAGTTAATATCTACTTGGTCTAATATGTCGTTAGGTAAAAGTGTGTTTCTTTAGTATGCATTAGTATGCATTTGTAGTTAGGAAATCTGACGGTCACGATATGTTCCTGACATAGAGTGATCCGACGGTTCATACTCTCCTCGATCTTAACGGCCATTGATCTGTGGCTTAGCACCCGATTGGTCCATGATCTCTATTTAAAGAGCATGGAGGGTCATTTGTCGATGATCGATTGTGAGAAATTCTCTTGTAAAATCTCTCTGTAATCTTTTTCTTTGCATTAATAAACTGCTCCAGGTGGCCACGTTGGCTGGGGCCGTGGATGTTTCCCCGTAGGGGTTTTACTACGTGAAAACATCGGTGTGTTGATCTTTGATATGGTTATGTGAGTGTTTACTGAAGGTGTTCATCCTCTGTTGGAATACCTGTGTTGTCAAACATGGTATCAGAGCCTATTTGAAGACCCGCTCCTGTTGTAGATCGAGATCGTGAAGCCGAGTTGCCTCATCTCCATTTTCTGTCATTTGCGTACATTTCTGGGCTGAGAGGACTATTCCATTGCGTCCGGAGAAATCGTTTCATTTAGGAACACTTTTCGTTTCACTCGAAAAGGTTTTCGTTTGCCCAAGATACGACCATTACAGTCAGATCTCGAGGTATAAAGTCTGAATACGCATTTTTTTTTAATTTTTGCAAAGTTTTGATTTTATTTCGGTTTGTATTTTTTATTTCCGGGCTGCTACTCTTTTAGATCTACGTATTCTCTTTGCCCCGGGCCTTGTGCAATCTCGAAAAATCAGAAACAAAGAGGAAAAGGTGCATCTTCCGGGTAAGCTAACCGAGATCTAACCCTCGTTGTCATCGAGAAGCAAATTTTTTTTCTTGTGTGAAAAGAGTTTTTTTGGAGCATGCTCTCCAAGGCCGTCAACAACAACAATCCTCCTTCTGAACATTACAATATGTTTTGCTAGACCATTTGGTTAAAACTTGCCTTATTAAGTAAGAGGTCTTGAGTTCAAGTCTCTCTTTTGTTACCTTTTTTGAAAAAGTTCATGCTATAAATTGTTAAGTGCATTTCACTTCAAGTATAAAAGTGAATCACTATAAGTAGCTTTATATTTTATTTTAGAGTTATTTTGCATGCAACTTTTCTATTATACGGTAACCTCATTGTAAAAGTGATCCCCACTTCTCTTTATAAAAGTGGGTCACTTCATAAAGTAGCTTACACTATCACGTGGTTATTTGGTTACCATTTATGCCTTTTTTAAAAGGGGCATAACTCTCACATCGGAAGTCCGTTTTCAGTGTCGATTTTTTTAAAACCGCACAACTTTTCGAGATCTTTCCATCCAAATCATTAGTTTCAGTTTTTAAATCTGCATTATCTACATATTTAATATGGCTTCTACAAGTACTATCATGCTTACCAGCAACAACTACTTCCAATGGAGGTCCCATATGGAAGATTTATTAAGAAGTAAAGGCCTGTATCGGATTACCATGGGAAAGGAAACAGCCCCCACTGATGATGATAAGAAAGCCAAATGGGATAATAGGAATGACAAAACACGTGGACTAATTGGAATGTCCATCTCTCCTGATCTAAGGTACCACCTTCAAGGAATTGATGACCCCGAAGCAGCTTGGGACAAGATTGAATCTGTGTTTGGTAAACTCAATATTATTCGAGCACAACAGTTATAAAATCAAATACTGACCTTGAGTCCAAATGATTTTTCTTGCCTTGGAGACTATCTATCTAAGTTTAAAACACTAAGAACTTTATGTGAAGAATGTAAGATAAAAATGGAGGAAGAGCGTTGCATATATCTTATTCTTTCTAAGCTAGGTAGTGCATATTCTGTGTTTGTAT
>ML777217.1:1686223-1743237 GCA_009831015.1 Picea engelmannii | reverse complement strand
ATAAAAATATATATATATATATATATATATATATATATATATATATATATATATATATATATATATATAAGCAATGATTTAGGAGTTGATTTTGAGTTTTTTATTGACAATGATGTTAGTTATCGAGGACACGGTTTGTAGCATCATTTTTTTCTTCGAGGGTAAATTTTAAAGTCTTTGTCCATAATGACATCACAATGACATCAATTGTCAAAATCTGATTTTAACCACCGTAAAAAAAAGGGTGCTACCTATAACACCACTTTTTGATTTAGGAGTAAAAATAGTCACTCTAAAAAAACAAGAACTTTGAAGAGTTAACTTTGTTTTGTTTTTTTGTTGTAGCTTATCTTGACACTCTAGGGATTAAGAGTATTGATTTATTAGTTGCAATTGTGTAACAAGGACATTTCTTTGATTCTACACTTGGAAAGGTAGAACATTTCAAATCTCTTGTTGCACAAAACATTTATAATTATTATGCTTGAATGTATTATGTAGAAACTAATATGTACTTTGATCTTTTTCAATGATTTTGTTGAGAAATTTCTATGGATGAGGTGTTTGTGTGTATCTTATTGTCTCTAATTGTGTAATAATAACATGTTGGAGTATTTGATACTCCAATACTAGAGTCCAATGTGTAACAAAGGCACATTAAGTTAGGTGACTTAAATAAATGAAATTAGTTATAATAATAAGTGTGTCATTAGTTAGAGTAGTTAGGTGAGGTAGGGATTATAATCCACCTCATGAATGAAGTATAAGGGGATCTCCTTCATTATATGTAAAGGATATTTTTTTATAATTAATATATTCCACACCTCCCATGTATCTTGTTTTCTCATTGTTTAACATGATATCAAAGTAATATTAGAGTCCTTAAGCCTGCTAAGGTGAATTCAATTCTACTTTAGTGATAAGAGATGTTAACCATGAGCTTACTTTGAACATTGAGATGTTAACCATGAGATTATTTTTGAACATTGAGGATAGCCTACAAATCATTAAGAGTTACATCTAAGTGTTTAGCAATGCATATGATATGATAAATATGCATAGACATATTTAGTAAGAGAATAGTCCACTAGTCATGAAATACATCCTTACAAGGACCAAGAAAGATTGTAAATGGAGAGAATAGTCCACTACCACCGACAACTATTATGGGATTGTGAGAACACAAGCTATAACAATCACTTTATTCAACATATGAAGATATCTTACAATGCCAAATGAGGGAGCTTTTGCAAGAGTGAAATTTTTTCCTTTATATAAAGTCCTAGTGACCCTTGGCCTTATACCCACTTGAATCTTGGCCTTCCACCTTCTTGGATTTTGGCCTTCCTAAATGACTCTTGACCCTCCTATCCTACTTGGCCAACCTACTCTAAAAACATTTTTCTTCATTTCAAATAGGATGATGTGGACAAATTTACAATAAAAATAATAAAAATAATAATTTTCTCCACCCATGTGTTCTTTCACCCAATTTTAGTTCTAATGCTTGCAAACTTGACAATGGTTTGGGAACTAGTTGGTCTCATAACTTCACAAGTATTGACTTGCACATGTAGGCTTCCTTTTCTCTGGCTTTGGAACTTGTACTCTTTGGAAACCATATTCGTTGTTGGTCTTCTTGGATGGAGGTATCTTGGTATTTATCATGTTCTTTATCTGTCCAACTCTGTCTTTGATGTCTTCTTCCCTATGTGCATATGTGTTGTTCCTTTGCTTTACTTTAAGATCTACCCTCTTGACTTTTCATTTTGATGTTGATGGTGTTGTACAAATTTGCAATAAGAACCTTGATGCATGAGCTTTGAGGGTTGTTGACCTAAGGATTCTTGGATCCTAGTGGTTCTCCTTTTTCCTTTCACGAAAATCTACAATTTGACATAACAAAATTCTATTTAAATTCAATGTAATGTTTAGTAAACCCTTAGATGGAAATCTCCTTATGTAGTTAGTAGCATGAAAGAAGTGAAGTGATAAACAAGTTTGCAAAATTGTGATATATGTAAGTGTTGGGAAGCAAGTGGATATCAATGATCTTGTGAATCCAACTAATAGATTTCATATCTAAGAGTTCCTTCATGCTCTTCATCCAAAATATTCTGCACAAACACAAAATTTTAACCATGCTACTAAAACTCAATTATCATCTAAAGGAAACTTATAAATTTTCATCCAAAATAAGTTCCCTTCAAAGAAATGTCAACCAAGCATTTGAAAGGAGCACTCTTCAACATCTTTTTCAAAACATTTGCATACTCTTAGGGAAATGGTGAGGGTAATGATAGAAATTAAGGAAAGAAAATGATGAAGAAAACCAAGAAATATCAAGAAACAAGGAGATGGTGGTGAAAGGCATAAGCCACTAATTTCCATATTCACGTATTCACAATGTAAGTACATATAATACAATAAACAATAACGACCGTTAATCGTTAATAAATAGAATAGGCTAACAAGGTGGTATTAGGACTATGATTAGGAGAAATAATACTAACAACCCCCCCTTAATCATTAGTTCATACAAATGTATCAGCTAGCAATAAGAACTAGTGCAAAAGATGATATCATATTCAAGTCTTCAATTTGTAACTCATGATCTGAATCTCATGGGTGTCGATGAAGATATTCATGAAAAAACCGCCAAATGTGGATGCCGAAAACTAAATATGGAAAACACATTATGAATCAAATGAGCCAGATATCCTCTGAGTGGTCATTGAAGTGAACCCAAACCAATGAGATCAAATGCTAATGAAAAGTGAATTAGATGCAAGTCTAACACATCCCATATCCTAAAAATCCATGACAATCGAATGTGCCAAGAAAAAAGAGCAAAAGAATAGTATGTCCTCTGCAAGGTCAAAATACCATCCCTAAGAAGTCCAAAGACTATGAAACTCTCACATATCGACACATAAAAAAACTGTCAAAAATCTTGTTGACAAAAAAAATGTCGAACAACATCCATAACCTGTATATGAAAAACATGTAACCAAAAAACTTATGAGTAGTAAACCAGATAAACTGTTGGTATTGCTCCAAATCCTGAACCCAAATGTCCATCAAACATGTTGGAAAATCCATCAAATGCCAAAAAAATATGGAAAGTTATCCATCCAATATCCAATAACATGGAAATCATCAATCTCCTGAAAATACTTGCCAATCAAAAACTATGTGTGAGTGATATGTGCCAACATCATTAAATCCATCATCCAATCAGGAAACAAACAAACATCATGTACTGAAACAATCTTCGATCATCCATCATCATGAAATCATAAACTCATCGACAGTAAATCTTAAAATAACATCGACAGTAAAACTTGCCAGTACAAGTTTCGTGCAAGCCCTTGCTGAAACCATATACCTAGGGTGACTGCGAACTGTTATATCGGACGACCCGACCATGGTCGTTTTCCCTCCTTGGACATAGTCAAAACTGTCGCAGAAAATTCCCCTGGACTGCCTATCTTCCTGAATGACGAATTGAATTGAAAGTCGAGAACAAGAAGTTACACCGCGGATGTGTACTAGGGTTTGTGTAAACATGTAAGATTTACATCGGGTTCACCACAGATGCAATCTTCCTCTTATTTACATTGTCATCTGAATTCACTTCATAAAACTGTAACCATACAATATGAGACAATCTTTTTACGTTTAAATATCGCTATTTACAACCTCTTCAGAGACTGTTGATATTGTGGATTTGTATGTTCAAATACAGATATTATTACTGCCTTTCAAAAAGGCATAAGAAATGCATCACAGAGCTTGGACAACATCATATCACCAGACTCTTATCAAACGCACCCGCTGTGAGAGGTAAGCAAAAACAAATCCCAATTTCTCAGTTTATCATTTGAAACTCTCATCCGCGTTTGTTATTTGAAACTCTCATCAACATTTTTGTCTCTGAGTATATTGAATTTAAACATTTGAAACCCTAGTTACCCAAGTATTCCCATGGCCGACCAAGAAAACCAAAACATCGAGGCCCTAGAAGCCGAAAACAATGAAGAATCCATGGCGTATTGGTGTTATCAGTGCAACAAAGAGGTTTCCCTGGAAACCCACGAAGAAGAATCTCAGATAGGGAAATTTGCAAGAAAGCTCGATGTGTTGAATATGAAAATCGTGATCTTCCTCTGAAGATTAATTAATGGTATAACATTGTGCGATGGGAGTTTAATCATCCTACGCATTTCATCCGGAGTCGTGAGTTCCTTTGGCACGAAGGTCATAATATTTACCAGAACTTTATGCACATGAGTTATTGAATTTCACACTCTCCACCCACTAGAATTTCATCTAAATACTCAATACTATTCAAACTTTCCAAGAATCAGACACCTAATAGCTTATAGCATACATCATATCTGAATTATCACAAAAGATTTACTTGATCTCAACAGATATTTAGAAGAATTTTAGAATAGCTTTGCTGGTAGTGGTGACTTTATGAAAACGTAATTTGAAGCTCTGGTATCTGCTAATTGATCCTCTTTAGCTTCTTTGGTGCACACTCTGGCTACACTTCACCTCCATGGAAGAACTATCATGGATCTCAAGATTATCATGCCCAGACCAAAGGTGCTCTGATACACTTCACCTCCATGGAATAACTATCGTGGATCTCAAGATTATCATGCGGGTGCTCTGATACCACAAGATAGAAATTAGGGCAAGAAAATGATGAAGAAAACCAAGAAAGATCAAGAAACAAGGAGATGGAAATTAGGGCAAGAAAATGATGAAGAAAACCAAGAAAGATCAAGAACAAGGAGATGGTTGTGAAAGGCATAAGCCACTAATTTCCATATTCCAAAATTTCCATATTCCAATGTAAGTACATATAGTGCAATAAACAAAAATCATTGCTAATCATCAATAACTAACATAACATAAGCTAACAAGGTGGTATTAGGGTTATGATTACTAATACTAACAGTTAAGAGATATTAGAATGAATGATTGTTTTAATCTTTGTCTACCAACTCAAAAGATTTTAACACAAAGATGAATTTTGAATGCCATTCTTGTTGTTTCACACTTCAAATGAAAGCATTTCAAACCCCGAAGTAAAATTTAAATGCACATCTTCCAATTCTTCATAAATTCTTTATGAAATGGAATTCATTCAATCAGAGAGGCACTTTCAAGGACATTCCTTTGAGTTGCGTAAAAATTTGCAATCACAATTTGAGCATGAGATCAAGATTGTCAATGAAAAAACATAAAAAAAAATCTTATAAATCCTTTCCTCCTTAGATTTATCAAACAAGATCTACGAGAATGATCAAGAGTGGGGAGTTTTCTCTCAAGGAAGTTAATCAATGTAACTCTCATGCTTGAAACCATTAAGAAATCCATGAGATGAAAATCAAAACGACATGAGAATGCAAGAAAAGATATTTCTGCATTCTAATTTTCCTTCAATTTTTTTAGAAAACAAAGGTAAACCCCGAGATACACTTGAAATCTCTCTTTCTACAACAATGTTATTAAAATTCATTTTCTCTTTCTCCGGAAATAACAAAGGATTCAACAAGCTTCACCATGCATTGGTTTGGTATTAAGGTTGATTTCTCCATTTTTTTATTAACCCTCCTATATTATATTCAAACAATAGATAACTCAGATTTTCCAAACAAACAATGGGCAGCTCCAAGCATTCACAAGCTTTATGATTTGACTCATGGCTGTAAATGTTCTATATTTTGACTCCAAAGGTGAATATGTTTAATTTTTAATGCAAGCTCAAGCACATGTAGTTTCTTTTCAATTTAGCATGAACAACCATAAACAATGCAGCAATACAATAGCTGCAGTAAACCAAGATCACAAGAAGAATAACCATGCACAAGACACAAGATCTTATCCTGGGAAAACCCTTCTTAACAAAAGGGAAAAACCCAACAAACCTTTACTATATTGCCAAGATAAGAACCCTCTCCGGAAAATCCCAAGGCACACAAGAGGGTTCTCTATGACCAAAAAATGCGCACCAAATTTCAGCTCACCAAGTTAAGAGTTGAGTGAATGAGATATGATCCACAATGGGGATGTATCTCTCTAATATATACATGACCTAACTCATCAAATATATGTGTCTATTGGCACAATAGGGCCGACTTGTGCAACTCAATAATACAATTAATCTTTTACACAATATTAATTGTCTTTACACAGTAGGGCCAACTTGTACCCTTCACAATACAAATTAGGGTTTCACATAGTCTTACTCTTTGACAATATAGCAAGGGGTCTCACACACATCCTCTAGTGCTCTGCCACTAGGGACAAGTCCACATGTGCTCAACCACAAGGGACGCCACTCTCAACAGATCAACTCAACTAAATCCATAGGAGTATGCACTGGAGAGCCATCTCAAGTCAACTCAACTAAGTCCATAAGAGTACAACATGATACCATCTCAAGTCATTTCAACTCAATCCAGAGGAGCATGACAAGAGACCAACACTAGTCATCTCAACTTACTCCAGAGGAGTATGACTCACCTATCACATAGTCGTTCTCACAGATCATCTCAACTTAGTCCAAAGGAGTACGATCTGGAGAATGCCGCATGAAGTTGCAATCATCAACACTCCCTCTCAACTAGGGAGGTATTCTCCACCAAGCCAAGTCTCTCACGGAAATAATCGAACTTCGTCCTGGCAAGCGGTTTGGTGAAGACATCTGCAACTTGCTCGTGTGTAGAAAGGTATTGCACGTGTACTACACCATATCTCTGATGCAATGGTATTTGATCTCGATGTGTTTCGATTTATCGTGAATCACTGGATTCTCTGAGAGCTTCACACAGCTATGTTTATCGTAATATATAATAGTGTAATCCATCTCATGTCCAAATAAGTCTGCAAGGAGCTTGTGAAGCCACACTGCTTTGAGGACTGCCACACATAATGCAATGTACTCTACTTCTACGGTACTCAAAGCCACATAAGTATGCTTCTTGTTGCACTAGGAAACCATGGTAGATTCCAAAGTAAAACAACAACCAGAGGTGCTCTTCGAGTCCATTGCACTCCTTGCCCAATTTGCATCAGTATATCCCTGCAATATCATGTCTACACGTGAGGCATATCTCATTCCATAACCAAATGTGCCTCGTAAATATCTCAACACATGCTTCGCTGCTATCTAGTGTGTCTGTCTTGACTAACTCATAAACTAGTTGAGTACACTCACTGCATAACATATATCAGGTCTAGTGTTAACCTAATACATCAATGATCCAATCAGTTGTTTGTAAATATGTGGATCAATCTTGCCTGAATCAGAAGAAGTCTCGTTCAGTTTCTTCAGATTCATCACCATCGGTGTAGCCATGGGCTTGCAGTCTGTCATCCTGAATTTATTCAATATCTCAATTGTGTATTTCCCCTAACTTCCTCTGCCACACTTCTAGTCCCAAGAAGTAGTGCATCATACCAAGGTCCTTCATCTCAAATTTAGAAGCCAATGCACGCTTGCATTCAACAATAAGGCTTTCTGAACTGGTGAGGAATAAGTCATCAACATATAGAACCAAAATTAGGCACTCATCACCAACAATGTTGTAGTATAGGTTGGGATCAACAACACTCTTTTTGAAGCCCAAACTCATCAAGTATCCATCAATCTTCTCATACCATGCACGAGGTGCATGTTTTAGTCCATACAGGGATTTCTTTAAACTACACACATGAGACTCCTTCTCATGTATCACGAATCCATCTGGTTGCTCGATGTAAACTTCTTCCTCAATTTCTCCATTGAGAAAGGTTGTCTTCACATCCATCGGATGTAGTCTCCAACCCATGGATGTAGAAAGGGAAATAATCGTACGGATGGAAGTGTATCGGGCAACAAGAGAAAATGTCTCCTCATAATATATTCCCTCCACCTAAGAGAATCCTCTAGCCACAAATATCACTTTGTACTTCTTGACACTTCCATCAGCTGCATGTTTGATCTTATATATCCACTTGGAAGTCACTACAGACTTCCCTTTCGGTCTCGGAACAATATCCCACACATCATTCTTCATTATGGACTGATAATCTTCGGTCATGGAATATCGCCAAACCTACTAACATGTTGCTTCTCCATGACAAGAAGGCTCAGTATCAATGATGTGGCTCAAAGCTGAAACATAGCTCGAAAATCTATGTGGTCTCTTGCTCTCTTGGAATGTACCATGAGGAGTTGCATGTCCCTCTGCCTCTTGTAGAGTATGTTGATCCCATGTAGGCCTCTTCTGTCCTACTGCAATGTCTCTGGGAACATCAACTGGAGCTACGGGATCAACTGGATCAGTAATTGTCTCCATCTGAACTGTTGAAGGTGGAGAAGGTATTGTCTCTTCTTTCTTCTCGTTGTCAATCTCCATATGAGATTCTCTGGATCTTCAGAAGGTTATCTCTTCCTCATGTAACAAGTCCTGGACTGGTCGGATAATCAATCTGTACAAACTATTTTCTCGAACACCAATAACCTGGGTAGAATCCATGCGTGAGTTCTTGTTCCATGCAAGAACTTTTCCTTTAGAGAAAATAACCTTGTAGCCTTTATCCTCTAAGGCAGAAACAGAGACAAGGTTCCTTTTCATCCCAAGTACATATAGTACCTCACTTAAATGAAGTGGTATGTCAGAATATAGTTGGAAAGAAGAAGATCCAACTCCCTTCACAGTATATCTGGCATTATCACCAAGTACAACATGTAGATGAGGCTCTTTCTCTACAATATCTATAAGATGTTCTCTATATCCAGTCATGTGTCTGGAAGCACCACTGTCAATCAACCAAATATCACTATCAATAGGAACCATACCTGAGAGTGTTGAAATGATGAAGAATGCTTCATCTTTTATGCCTTCGTCTCTCTGAGGTGGTTCTGAATCAACATCGGCAATGGAGGAATGTTGTCTTCCTTTCTTCCTGGTAGGACAATTTCTTTCAATGTGTCCATACTTGTCACATCTGAAACATTGAATCTTTGATATGTCTTTTCTTTGTTCATGACCTGGAGCTGTTGAAGTTTTCTTGTCATTGAATTCTTTGTTGGAACTTCTTCTATTTATTCTACCTTTCTTTGCATGAGAAGTAAGGGCTTGATTTTCATTATGATGGGAGTCTTACACGCCTCTAGCTATAAGATTTTTTTCCTCCTGAGTGCAGTGTTCCCATAGACGATCAAACTGAGGTAAATATTCTCTTCCACTGATAATTTGAATGAATGCATCCCAATGGCTTGGAAGAGAATTGATAGTAATCATGACAATCTCTCTTCCTGTTATGGTTTCTCCAATGGCACCTAACTGATCTCTTATCTCTGAAATATTCATGAAGAAGGCAGTAGTGGTGTCATCTTTCGTCATCTTGATATTTTGGAGTTGGTGTTTCAATGTAAGAGCTATGTTAGTGTTTTTGTCTCAAAAATATTCTTCAACGCATCATACATTATATAAGTTGTATTCAAGGTAGAAATGTGAGGTAGTAGATGATCTCTTACTGAGTAGATGGTTATCTTCCTAGCTTTGACATCATTTTTCTTCCATTCAACCTTCTCTTCATTGGTTGTTGTTGCTGGTAGAGTTCCTTATATTAACTTCAATAGGTCACTCTCTTCTAGAATGATGTGTAATATTGAATTCTAGGAGATGAAGTTGTTTGATCCATCAATCCTATCTTCCACCAAATTGTTGTTCCTCGTGGCTTGTAGATTCTTCACAAACCCTAACGGTTAGGCTAGAAACCCTAGCATTTTTCAAGAGGAAGTCTCTAGGAGGTTTGTTGGAATTATCACTGCCAACAAGAAGCACTAGAGAGTCAAAATAACCCCAACGAGCTGCAAAAATACCCCAACGACTTGTAGAAACCCTAGAAACCGAAATCTGCAAAAACCCTAGAAGCCATAGGGCCAAAAATCAAAACTTCTTCAATTTTCAATCTGAGAGTTGCAGGTGATGCACTGGACTAGGTCATACTTTCCTATGAAGAATTTAGGCCCAATGCTCAATGTAAAGTGCTAAAACTAGCTTGACACGGAAAAGGGTAAGGGTTGTTTTTGCAGTTGCAACAAGAAGGTGATGGCTAGCTTGCAAGGGTGTTGGAGTAGCTTGTGCAATGGATCTTTCAGGAACACTACTATGATACCATGCTGAATTTTTAATGCAAGCTCAAGCACATGTATTTTCTTTTAAATTTATTATTTAGCATGAGCTTGAACCATAAACAATGCAACAATACAATAGTTGCAGTAAACCAAGATCACAAGAAGAATAACCATGCACAAGACACAATAAGTCATCCTCGGAAAACCATTCTCAACCAAGGGAAAAAACCAACAACCCTTTACTATATTGCCAAGATAAGAACCCTCTCCAGAAAATCCTAGCACACACAAGAGGGTGCTCTATGACCAAGAAAGCTAGCTCATAAGAAGTTCGCACCAAATTTCAGCTCACCAAGTTAAGCGTTGAGTGAATGAGATATGATCCACAATGGGGATGTATCTCTCTAATATATACATGACCTAACTCATCAAATAGATGTGTTTATTAGCACAACAGGGCCGACTTGTACCCTTCACAATACAAATTAGGGTTTTACAATAGTCTTACTCTTTGACAATATAGCAAGGGGTCTCACACACATCGTCTAGTGTTCTTCCACTAGGGACAAGTCCACATGTGCTCAACCACAAGGGACGTCACTCTCAACAAATCAACTCAACTAAATCCATAGGAGTACGAACTGGAGAGCCATCTCAAGTCAACTCAATTGATTCCATAGGAGTACGATAGGATACCATCTCAAGTCATCTCAACTCAGTCCAAAGGAGCACGACAAGAGACCAACACAAGTTGTCTCAACTTAGTCCAGAGGAGTATGACTCACCTATAACATGGGCATTCTCACAGATCATCTCAAATCAGTCCAGAGGAGTACGATCTGGAGAATGTCTCATGAAGTTGCAATTATCAACAGAATAGTCCTATGAGGTGAGAAACTTGCTTAAGGAAGTCCAACCATTGAGTAAAATTTTCATCATGACTAGTCGTTGGCTATGGAAGGAAGGATGTAGTTTGAGGTGAGAGGCTTTCCTTTGGGATAAAAAACACCAACCTCAAGCAAATAAGTGATCCAATCACTAGCCTTGGAGGCATGTTGGCCTCTTAAACTAGTGGTTTTTCTTTCATTAGCCATTTTTCTCAAAACTAACAATGTTAAGACAACTTTCTTTGTCCTAGAGTGGCAAATATTTCCCACCTCTAGCATCAAGGGTAAATCAGTCACCTTGAGAGCCTAGTGGATTCCTACTTAGTGGTTTTCCCTCACGAAGAAAATGACTGCATAAAAATCCAGCGATCTTCCCAAGTGAGAGATTATTTTCTTGTACTTGATGAAATTTCTCTCGAAGCTAAGGCAAACCTATAAACTAAAATACAAACCAAAAATTTCATCCTTCAATACTGAAAACATTTCTTATGAGCTTAAGCATTTAATATACATTGTTGTTTAGTGATTTCATGATTTATGTGGCCCATCAACAGTCACCGTGTGTGATTCAAGCTACAATGGTTGCATGGCTCCTTATCGAATCAAGACTTGAAACTCAAGTGGTTGAACCTTTAGAATTGTCTCCATCCTTTACAAGTGAGATCTATATTAAAGACAACACTGGAGCAGGCCCATCAACAAACCACTAAAATTTAATTACATTGACCCCTTGATTTTTTATCTTTATAAACCCATATCTCTCCTTTTTTACCTTGCATTGACAAACCACTTGTTTCTAAGAATAGAGGATATTAAAACCTTTCCAACAACTAGTTGGAAGATATATTATGAATTAATCTTCTCAATTTTGATAAACCAAGAAATTAAATTTTCCTTCCTTCTGGGAAAATTTTAATTTGTCAATCAAAATTCATCAATTTATTGGAGTTTGTATGCCCCAAAAATGTTCAATTATTAATTTTTTGCATTTAAAATCTCAACTCGACATATCACCAAAAATGTGTACAAAGCACCTTAGAGGCTAAAATATGGAATTCACACATATTGTTGCTTAATTGAAATCAAAGTTTCTCTGTGTATTTCATCCAACTCTAATTTAGGTACTTGACATCATTGATATCTTGATTTATGAAACAACTTTCAAATTGTGAAGGATGCCCCTAGGTTCCAAGTGTACCTATGAGGAAAAATAGGCAATTCTTGCAACTTCAACTGAAAACACAATCGCAAAAATTCCAGTGTTTGGGAATGCATATAATATTTTCTTAGACAAGGTAGGAAACCAAACTCATGGACATTTATTCAATATTCTTCTTCATTTCATCACTTTATGTTCCATTTCCACTATGATTGCTTATGTGTTCCCACACCAATAACATGAACCTTATGACGCAATTGTGCATGCTATATGGTTATGATGTTTTATTGTTAGACACAACCTCATGTCACTGCCATATGCTTCAAATTGTTGGGTCTGCAAAAAGTGTCCAAAAATGGTTTGATGTAGTCTAGTGCACTCACATATTCAACCTTCTGAGAGGAAAGAAGTCCCACCCAATGTGAATATGATAGTTGTGTGCATGGTGTTAGCAATTTAGTGGATCATTCCTTATGAGCTTAATTGCATTCATTAAAATCATTATAACTAATAACATTCAGATTAATAACAAACACACAAATAACATCCATATATAGTACAAACACAAACACATAGGAAAAATAATGATCCATTGTATTAACAGTATGCATGATATTACATAACTTCGATGTGGAGCTATAGCCAATACCTCACAACAACAACAAAATTCTAACCATTTATCTCTAATCGCTCTAACATCTCTAACCTCGTATATATAGGCTATTGGAGTGGTTACAAAAGATTTTAGAATATGTTATATTGAATTTACTATTTGCAACCCATTCATACAAACATAGTACAAAAGTGTCTACATATTTAGAGGCATACATAGAGTATCTAGAAAACTAGATGTGTTGGAAATATTGTTGTCATTGATGTCAAAAAGAAGGGAGATGACATATGTCCAAGATAAAGATTGCAAGATGGAGATTGTTGGAAATGTTTTTTTTAAATGGTTTATGCTCAATTTGAATGCCTTATATTTGAAGGCCTTTTTACTCTGAATACCTAGATCAAATGGGATCATAGGAGATATGGTTGAAAATATGATTCTGATACCTTTACAACAATATATGATACTCTCTCTAACTCCATAGGAATGAAGATATATGAAAGATTTTGTTAGGTCAACCCAACTAGAAAGTACAGGTTGACCCAACCAATTTTACAAGTCATCTCCATAAGTGAACAAAGAAACACTATAAATACAAGATAGGTGTGTGCATTTGAAGAGAATCCAAGCAAGAAGAATAAGTACAAGTACGCAAAAGAGATCTTGGGTGCACAAGAGGAGTTGGAGAGTATTTTTTAGGTGTAAAGGTGCACAAGAGGAGTTTTCTTGGAGTTTTAAGGGTGCATTATGAAGGACTAAGGTCTATGATTCTACAAAATGTGATGTTTTGTGGTTGTGATGCTGCAGTATGGAATTATATTTTGGGAATGATGCTATGAGGTTCTTTAGGGCATGAAGGCTAAATTTGACTAGAGTTTGAAGCTATGTATGAGGTATGATGATGTTTTGAAATGCATGAAGTATGAAGCATGTAGGTGAATTAAGAAGTACTAAGTGTATGAAGATATTATATTGGTACATATACAAGTCTTACTAAGTTAGTTCCCAGTTGAGGAGATTGGTGTCTCTAGTAGGTTGGTGCATAGACAATATCTTGCTAAGTCGGTGCCTAGTTGAAGAGATTGGTGTCTATAGTAGGTTAGTGCCTTCACAATATATTTTTGATTTGGTTCTCAATTGAAGAGATTGGTGTCTCTAGTAAGTTGGTGCCTACAAGCTTTGTAACAATAGGTTGGTGCCTACCCAAAGGGGTTGGATCCAATGGTGGAAAGCGAGGAGTTTTTCATTGTTGGGAAAGGTTCAATTCCTGTGAGGGATTTACCTAGAGCCATGGGGGCACCTTGAGGTAGTGGTCAAATGTGTGGTTGCACCCAGAGATACTATATTAAATGGTTTCATGACTTGTGCACACGTAAGTGGATCAAATCCCACCCCCATGTCCTTCAAATTTCAGTCCCTGTGGTGTAAAGAATTCGGTTAGGGAGTGTGTTGTTAAGGCACTCTGTAAGTGAAGGCATTGGTTTGAAACCTCTAGGGAAACCTCAAATCCAACCATGTTAAGGGTTGGTGTGGTCCAGGATGAGTGTGATCCCTGGGTGATTTTGATGGCTTAGATTTCCTTGGGTCGTGGCATCTCAGCCAAAGGCCAATCCAACAAGTCAGGGATATTTAGTTAACAAAAAAAAAATAGTAGGTTGTTGCCTACATACATTTATAAATATAAGCTTTTGTGGTTTTCTCCCACAAGGGTTTCCAAATTAAAATTTGTGTACTGTGATTTGAGTTTACATGGATTTAATGTTTTAAAGTTACTAAATTATTGATGAATGTTAATTTAAAGTAAAAAGTATCTTATATTGATTCACCCCCCTTCTCAGGTGTAAGCATAAGTTAAACAAGGTGCATAGGATATACAAGATGACTCCTTACCTCTACATATTCAGGCTTTTATAGAACCGCATGCTCAGGCTTATGTGTTTTTATTGATTCTACGGATTCATATTATGTTGAATGTTGCTCTATGATAACACTTAATCAAAACTTAGTCACAACAACTCCCTGGCCACACCTTCCAACTCATCCCAAGTTGGGTTTCATGTCTCACATTAGCCATGCTTTCTACAAACAATATTAGAACTATGTGGCACGCATCACATATATGGCTTGTTGGCCTACAATAGCTCTCGTCCCGATCTGGTATTATGGTGAACCCAATTCGACAACTTCATGTTTTGCAAGCTTTAGATATGGAAGAACTTTCTTATGGTGGGACTAGCATACCTAGGTGGAACTCAAAGGTCCTTTTGGTTTTGTATTATGGTTGTGCATGATTATAGGTTAAATACCCATGGGGACAGGTTGTACATGAGGAGTACCACATCAATTTCAAGCACTAAAAACCCTCATTTGTGTTGTGTTATTGGACCCTCTCCCCGTGATCTAGATTGTATAGAGAATGAAATGAAAGCTAGGAATATGAATGGAAACATACACATAGAGAGATAAATATTGCAAAAAGAATATTAATACAGTGAAACCCTAGTTCTATTAATGCATGTAATAGGAAAATACTATAAAATGGAAAGTGATACAAGCTAGCTAGAATGGTGGTAGCTTATCTATGAAGAGAGAGGTGTTGGTTACACTCATTCGCAAGAAGACATTACAAGAGGTCGAAATTTTCCTGTTAACATAAATTACTAAACCCTAAGGGGAAAAAACCCTACATATCCAAAAATCTAACCCTGCGATACGAAGCACCAAAAGGATTGTGGGCCTCAAGGTAGCTAGTTGAAACGTCAACTTCCCGGAGGCACAACTTTTGCATACAATATCTGTTTTGGGCACACAGTAGTTCATTGGAATGATATAACTAAGAGGTAAAATTGTTAGTAGGCCTAGGAAGTCCATGGCTACCCCAAGCCCTCAAATGGCCAAAGAACATTATTTAAGGCCTCAAAATGGCCTTGAAAGTTTAGGACCTAAAAAACGTAGATAAAAAAACTAGCAATATGGAGAATCGGGTGGCCACCAATGTCCACCTAGATAGTCCTCCCCCATTAATAAGAAATGGTCTCCATTGTGTCAATTTCCTTGATTAGATGGGGAAACTTTTGTTGAATTTGACTCTTGGTGAACCACTTGTCTTGGTGAAGAAGTCATCTTGCTTTGATAACCTGGTAGAGTTGTATTCTCTATTGGTGGGTGCCCTTTTGCTTGATGTCCATGATCTGGTCCATGGTAACTTGTTCAATGTTTTCATGATTGAGTTTAGTAAGGGCCAAATGCTCATCCACCTATGAGGTGTCAAATAGAGGTGAAAAATATGGTCGAAGCAACCCCACATTAAATACTAGGTGCAAGCCAAGGAAAGGGGGAATATTTAATTCAAAATCATTCTCACCCACATCCTTTATGATGGTGTAAGGCCTATGTCTTAGTGGTTTGATCTTCCTATGGGGGCATGTGAGGAAGTCTTTGTGCAAATGCAACCACACCTTATCACCAACCTAAAACCTGTGTGGAATCTGATGTTGTTCATGTTGCTACTTGTACTTGGAATTGGATTTCATCAAGATATCATGAACTTGTTGTTGAATATGTTGGATCCATTCAAAAAAATTGGATGTTTTGTCTTTCTCATTCTAAGCATGGGAGGAATCTTCTTGTGAAGATGAAATGGGAAAGATACATCAATGGGGGACAATGGCTAGAACCCCAAGTAGACCTAAAAAGTGGTGTGGCCAATAGAGTTGTGGAGGGATATGTTGTAGCTATGTTGAACATATGGAAGGATATCATCCCATGTACATGGATTATTGGAGTTGTACATGCACATGATATGTAAAATCATCCCATTGACCACTTTATTTTGCCCATTTGTTTGGGGGTGGAAGGTAATAAATTTGGTTAGATTAGTGTCCATCAAATACCATAGGTTGGACCAAAAGGTACTGAAGAACCTATTGTCCCTATCTAAAATAATGGTCTGTGGTAGCCCAAACACGCTCAAATAAAATCTTGGCAGTGGCTTCAACTATGATACTTTTCTTACATGGCATCAAAATGGAAATCTTGGAGAACCGATCGACAACCACAAAGACACAATCATTACCATGCTTGGTGGAGGGAAAACTTGACATGTAATCCATGGATATAGACTCCTAGGTATTTTCTAGGGTAGGTATAGGAGTGTACAACTGCTACTTCTTAATGGAAGTTTTAGCTATGGCATAAGTAGTGCATGATCTGATATACCTATTTACGTTTTGTCAGAGTTTTAGCTAGTAGAATTAATTATGAAGTACTGCCACTATCTTCTCCACAGAGAAGTGCCCTACTACCCGACTGTATTGTTCCTCCCAAATTATCTTTGCATGCTCGCTTGAAGGAACGCAAAGATGGCCCAAATAGAACAAAAGTGCATCTTGGAGGTGAAAGTATGAAACTTATTTACATGTTCCCAATGTCTTATATGTAGTAGCAAAGTTAGGGTCATTTCCATACAATTGGGGTCACCAGAGGTCATGTTCCCATAGGAGTTCAGAATTGTGGTTAGTGCCACAACTGAGGGTCAGCTAATGCAATTTGAAACACATTTTTTGCTAGCCTTCTTGTATTTGATGTTCAAATGGAATTGTTGGGAGTACGTTAACCACTTTTGATGGAAGTCATTTTGTAGATTTCCTTGTGTTTGCATGAATTGCAGATCTTGTGATTAGTGTGGATGATCGTTTCCTTTATGAGAATACAATGATTCCACTATTGGCACGCCTGCATAATGGAGTACATATCCATGTCATAGATGGGATACCTAAGTACTGTATTAAAGAGTGTTTCATTGTGATATGCCACTAGATGTCCATGTTGAGTGAGGACTACATCGATAGCATATTCAAAGGAATCTGTCTCAATCTCGAATGGTTGTTGTAGGTGTAGCAGAGTGAGGACTAGTGTTGAGTAGAGGTGATGTTTGACATCCTCGAATTCCTTCTTTTGTGATTTAGACCAGGAAAACTTGGCTTTATCTCCACCCTTGGTCACTTGGCTTACGTTCCAAGCGATATGATAGAACCCCAACACAAACCTACGGTAGAGTTTGGTAAGGCCTAAGAAGTTGTGGAGATCTGTTAGATTTGTCAGGGCTGGCCAATTGTGAATGAATTGGATCTTGGCTAGGTCCACATGCACCTCATGTTCATCCATGATGTATCCTAGATACTAAATTCTTTGCATTCTAAATGAACATTTCTCTATATTGACATATAACTTGTGTTTCCACAAAGTGTTTAGGATATGTTGAATGTGTTGCAAATGTTGTGTCTTAGTTCTGTTGAATATGAGAATGTCATCCAAATATATGACCACAAAAGAGTTTTTGAACATCCACACGATGTCATCCATCATCCTCGTGAATGTTATTGGAGAATTAATCAAGGAAAAATACATGACCAACCACTCAAAAGGACTTCTTTAGACTCGAAAGCAGTCTTCCATACATTGGTTTTTTCAATCGAGACTTGGTGGTAGCCTAACTTCATATCAATCTTACTAAATAACTTGGAACGCTTAAGCTTATCAAGAAAATCATCAATTTGGGGGATTAAGTATTAGTTCTTAACAATCATTTTTTTCATGTCTCTGTAGTCAATACAGAGTCACCATGTCTCGTCCTTCTTCTGCACCAATACAATTGGGCTCCCACAAGTGAGGATCTTGGTTGAATGTGGCCCTTTTGGATGAGCTCATGAATTTAACATTTTATTGCCCCTCTCTCTAGATGAGAGCACATGTATATTGGGACATTAGGTATGTGATCACTAGGTATCAAGTCAATTAAATGTTTGACATGGTAGTGTAGAGGCACCCCCGCAAGTGAAGTGAAGATATCTTTGTATTCAAATACAATCTTGTCCACCTGCTTCTGTTGTGTAGAGAGACCATGTGATGAAGCCATGTTGGTTGTAGTGACATTCCATTCACCTTCTGACCAAACCATGTAGAGGAAAATATTTCTAGTCTAAGAGATTACCTTTCGGCCCTACTTTTCCAAGAGAAAGGAAATTACAGTAATCAGAACTACCTCTAGTACCCTGTAGAATCAGCCTCCCAAAGTAATAATGAAACTACAAAACCTAGACTCGTAAAAAACATGTTTTTTCCACATATAGGGTTGTCCTAAAAGAACACCATAAAATTCAAGTGGGGAACATCACATGGTACCTCATATTTCAAGGGCTTGATGGCGTAGGAGAGGTGACATTGTTAGCTAACTTGAATGTCTCATTCATGGCTCAAATTATCAATAGTGTATTGTTAGGAGTGTTCCATGTGGAATTTTCCACAACTTCAATCTCTTGATGACCTCGAATGAGATCAAGTTCTTATGGATTTTGTTGTAAACAATGAAATGTAGTGGAGTCCCCTTCACCCACATATGTGAATGGAAGAGGCGTTCCCCCTCCTCAAGCTCCTCTAACTCTTCTAGTCAGATCTTTGAGGTTGAAATGGTAGCACTGAGTTTTTCATCAATGATTATCTTTCCCTTATACTTCTCCAAATCAGAGTTTGAGCTAGAGTCTGCTTCTTTTTCTTTAATCTCAGTCAACAATGATTGTTTCAAGTGAAATTCATCAATGTTGTTCCAGGGGATTTTGTGGAACTCGCACCACTTTCCAGTGTCCTTCTTTGACTTTAGATTACCCTTCTTTGCCTACAAATTGGAATGGTTGTATTGAGGTTGGATATTCTTTATCTATCATTTTTTTTTGAGTTAGGGACACCTTTACCATTATTTTGTTACAATGGATTTGCAGATAGAAACTCATGCTTATTTTTCCGCTTAAATTTCTACTCGATTTTGACAACATATCAATAAGTGGCTCCTAGTGAGGAGATTTCCAAGAAATCCATCTCTGCTTGGATGTACCTATGTAGGCCACTACAACACTTTAAAACCATGTGCCACTCATATTCTATGATGCCTATATTTGAGCGCAAGGTATGGAATATATTGGTATACTTAGGCATTGTCTGGTCTCTCTCCTAACGCATAATTGTCCATCTCATGTACCGGTCATCATAGTTTCCAACATGGTAGAAATCCTCCTTGAGGGAATAAACAAAGGTTGCCCAAGTGGGTTGTGTCTGAAATTTTGTAGACTCATCTTCATTATGTCTCTCCTAATAACTTTCCCAACAATATTTGAGATGGAGAAGGGATTTGAGCAGAAAGGTGATCTTTTCGATGTTGGAAATTTTTTGAACAAAGTAATACCTCTCTAATAGATTTAACCATTTCTCCAAAGCAGATGCATATATATGGACTTCAAATAAAGGGATATCAAATTTAAATTGTACCTTGAAGGGTGTCACACCTATGAAATGGTTTCTTGTTGAATGTTCCTTGGCCACTATTGGCAACCATTGAAGGATATGGGAAAAATTGTCCATCATCTCATTCCTTTGTCGTGCAAGGGATTCCTTGAGCAACAACTTGATAGGATCTATTTCTTTTTCATATCTCTTTTCTTATACCATGGGAGGTCGCTTGGGCCAGTGAGAGTGGTCTTCCCCAAGTGAAATTAGCTTGAGACCCAAATCTCAATACCCTGACCTCTTCGGGGAAATGCACCGAGAAACAACAAATAACATATTGCTTTGGTACTAATTATTTGGATTGTATAGAGAATGAAACGAAAGATAGGAATATGAATGGAAAGAAACACACATAAATATTGCAAAGAGCACGATAATACAATGAAATCCTAGTTCTATTAATGAATGTAATAGGAAAATACTGTACAATACAAAGTGATACAAGCTATCTAGAATGGTGGTATCTTATCTCTTAAGAGAGAGGTGTCGACTACACTAATTTGCAAGATGACATTACAAGAGGCTGAAAATTTGCCTTTTAACATAAATTACTAAACCCTAAGGGGGAAAAACCTTAAAGATACAAAACCCTAACCCTAGGAGATGAAGTGCCAAAAGGATTGTGGGCCCGAAGGTGGCTAGTTGAAACATCAGCTTTCCAAGGGTGCAACTTTTGCATTCGATCTCCATTTGGGGTGCATAGTAGCTCGTTGGAAAGATATAACTGAGAAGTACAATCGTTGGCAGGATTGGGAAATCCATGACCACTCCAAGCCCCCGAACGACTAAAAAACATTTAAGGCCTCAAAATGGCCTTGGAAGTTTAGGACATGAAAAATCGTACATAAAAAACTGCCAATATGGAGAATCGTGTTGAGTTAGTGGAAGAGGTGGGTGGCCACCGATGTCCACCTGGATTACCCCAAAAATTCTTAATATATCCTCCCAAGAGTAGGTATTAACTCTTAGGATCCATTGAAACATACACATGCTTCATGTTGGTCTTATTTATTCTAAATGTATAGCTACCTCAAGAAGTGTGATCCTAAAAAATAGTACCTAAATTGTAGGCTAGATTGGTGAACCAATCCATCTCTTGGTGAGAAAATATACTTCTGCAACAATAGCTCTAATAATTTGGTAACAGGTTGAATTGATCCCTCATAATCATTGACTGTATGTTGGCCCAAACCATGAATTGAATTTCCTACCATCATAATCCACCAACTGCACCTACTACTACAAAATTATTTGAATACATACATGCCTTCAATGACCAAGGACTATATGAATGGTTCCTCTTGTCCTCCAAGTACCTCCATTTTTTTCATGACAAGAATGCATTGCAAGTAGCTAAATCAAAGTGAAGTCAATGCTAACACCCAGAAGGTTCTCTATATCTGATGTTTATAGGCATAAATTTCATTTCTATTTAATTTCATCAAACATAATGGTCTTAATTACTTGAATCATGTGAGGATTGAGTTGGTATTGAGCCCGTCCCATTTCCCTTCACCAATCATCATTGAAAATCTCCATGGATCAGTTATCCTTACCAGGACTAATATTTCACTCGACATGGTCTTTGATCCCTTGACACGATTGACTTAGGTTCCCTTTTGGACTAACTAGAGCTCATTTCGATGTTTCCTACTTTCATATTTTATGTGACCCAACCGTACTGAACTATCAACTAAATTCCCCCAAGTAATATCATGATGCAAAGACTCCTCCACCTGTAGAGACCTGAACCTACACATAAACATACCATTTCTCTATATTCTATTAGTTCTATAGTTCCCCTTTTTCCCATGACACCCATTCCAACCCATCCCATATATTTTTTGTTGACACTATCACCCCAACCAAAAAGCTTTTCTTTGGTGAATTTTTGTGAAAATATGAAATAAGTAAAGGCAACACCAGTCATTGATGTTGTTGATTGAGTAGATTAAGTAGATCAAGTCTCTACCAACACTAGAAGTCTTTGCAACTCTATACATGTCCCTCTTTATTATTCCTAGACCTACAAAAGTGACAAAAATCAATCTTAACCATTAATTCAATCAATGGAAACTTGAAATTAAAAAAAAAAAAAAGGATATTGTTGAAACTAAATACAAAAATTGAGTTCCACTATAATAAATTAACTCCCCCCCAAAACTCAAAGTGGTTATATTGGGGTGGGGGGAATATAGGATTTCAAGTGGGCGTCATTCACCCAAGTATTTTCCAACGTGCCATCGAGTTGAACTAGCTATATCGTACCCTTGTTGGTAATTTGCACCACCATATATGCTCCCTGTTATTTCATTTTCAATTTCCTCGAGTGTTCCCAAAACTTGATTTCATACATTAAAATTAAATATCCCTTTGTAAATTGCTTGTGTTGGACATGTTTATCATGCTAGGATTTCTGACATCATTTATGTATCATTTGATGGTACCCTAGAAGAACTCGATATTCTCCTAGTTGCACTAACATAGTTATCCACTCATGTAACTTTAGTCTATCGATCATCTACGTAGCAATAGCTACCCACAAGCTTGGTATCAAACACTTAAGTAGTGTCATCGCTTCCATTCCATAAACCAAATTAAATGGTGAACGCTACATGAGGGTTTTACATGTCATCCAATATTCCCATAAGATTGCATGGATACTCTCGATTAAAATAACACACTTTATTTAATCCATGTTCAAGGATCTTATTGAATTCTTTGTTCACTTTGCTTCCTCATGGGTGATACAATGTTTCCTTGTGATGATGGATCATAAACTATTTTCCCAACCGGGTGATTGTTCCCCTGATGAAGTGTTGACCTTGGTCACTGGTCACATTGTGACAACATTTGAATCTGGTCACTATATGGTAAAAAACAAACATGGTCGTAGATTTTTTCAAACAATCTCTAGTAGACACAACATCATCCCAGTGTGCCCAATGATCTATAGTTGTGATAATATATCATTCCCTTGAATATTATGTTAGTGAGTTGATGGGACTGATTAAATATACTACCCAATATTTGAATGGGTCATCAATGACAATCAATTGCAATGGAATTTCATCAGTCACTGAGGGACGTCCCACATGTTAACACACATTTCATTGTTTGGCGTAGCCCACAATGTATGTAAAAAGAATCTACCACCACAACCCTACACATCAAATCTTCATCATCGTGGATTTTCCACTGCAATGCCCCTCTCCTTGTCCATGGGAATCCTAGAGTATTTTCATGCACTCATGGCCCATCACACTTGATGAAGACCAAATATGGGGGTCCATTAAATCGTATTTTTTTATGAGCTTTGATCATCAGACCTATGGGTTATGGCCCATGAAATAGACCACAATTGATTCCAGGTAGCAATAAAACTTGACATCTCCACCAATACACCATGAATAAAATGGATTCCTTGTATCTCAATCATCCAAATGAAGGTCATAGTAACTTCATTACAATCGTCCCTTGATCCCCTTATACAGTTCACAACTTGTGTCGCTTGCCTCTTCCAGCACCTTGACGTTCCTAATTCCAACACTCATTATCCATCGTAGAACCTTTGGAAATCTGGCACTCCACTAGGCGCAAATCATTTGTCATTGTGCGACCATTGGCTACGACCAATGGTTATAGCATTGCACACAATTCATTTGCGTCACACAATCATTAGCTACGACCAATGGTTACAGCACTGTGAGAAATTCACTTATCATCACTATTCTCTCCCTGTTTGGTCTCCATGCAAAGGTTCATCAATAACGATGTCTGATCATTGATCCACAATGGCCAATGGTCAGATCTTCTCTTAATAGGTCGATGAAATCCATGGTCACCTAAATGTTTTTGAAAGACCCTCAACTCTTTGCGAAGAACCAACAACTTGTGCCTTGTTTTCATACCCTTTCTCGTCTTGGGCCTATGATACAAATATGTGTAGTCCACTCTCACACACACATTCAAACATGGATTCAATCACAAATAATTAAACCATAATTAATAATATATCACAATATACAAACAAGAATACATAAAATACACAATCTCTATTAATATTGAGCTCAATTTCATTACACATACTGCCTCTTTGGGTTTGGCCTTGTTTTTAAATTGTGTAAACCCCCCTTTCTAAGCACACATGCTTACAATTTAAATGAAAAAATACAATATGGATCGGATCACTGAAAGGATCTGATCAAATCCCTAAGATCACTCACAATCCATAGAAATTGGAATATCACTAACAAACAGTTAACAAACTTAATCAAATCCATAGAAATTGGAATATCACTAACAAACAGTTAACAAACTTAATCAAATCCAAGGAAATCTCATCCTCATCACCACGATGTCTTCTGGAAGGTCTCGAAATTTCAATTTTGACTTGGGGTGGTTTTTCTCCTACACCAAATTCCTAGGGTTAAAAACTTTCATGATCTCCTGATCATGTGCTTATGTTGTTGCTTCCATTTTCACTCTCTCTTTGGTCTTCCTTTTTTCCTCATGCATCACTAAGATTCTTCACATGCTCAATCAGTGAGGTGCAACAAAGCCTTTGTAGCAAGCCTCTATACTTGCTACCCAATACCTCACCAAGATTCCTCCCGAGCTTAAGCCTTTTGGCATTACTGGTTCTCTCCTCTGGAACCATATGAGCACTCCTTTTCTCTAGGCTTCTACACCTACCCACTTCATGTAGAAACATCTTTCCCTGCTCTGATACCATTTGATGAAGACCAAATATGGGAGTCTGTCAAATCATATATATTTTTATAAGCTTTGATCCTTAGACTTGTGGGTTATGGCCCATGAAATAGACCGCAACTGATTCCAGGAAGCAATAAAACTTGACATCTCGACCAATACACCCTGGATAAAATGAAGTCCTTGTATCTCAATCATTCAAATGAAGTTCATAGGAACTTCATTACAATCGTCCCTTGATCCGCTTATACAATTTGCAACTTATATCACTTTCCTCTTCCAACACCTTGATGTTCCTGATTCTAGCACTCATTGTCCATCGTAGAATCATGGTAGAACCTTTGGAAATTCGACACTCCACTAGGCGCAAATCATTTTATGTCACATAACCATTAGCTAGGACCAATGGTTACAACACTACACATAATTCATTTGCGTCGCATAATCATTAGCTAAGACCAATGGTTACAACATTGCACAAAATTCACTTGTCATCGTTATTATCTCCTTGCCTAGTATGTGCGCAAAGGTTCATCAATAACGATGTTTGATCATTGATCCACAATGGTTAATGATCGGATCTTCTCTCAATAGTTCGATGAAATATGTGGTCACCCAAATGTTTGTGACAGCCCCTCGAATCTCTTTGCGAATAAACAACAACTTGTGTCTTGTTTTCATACCCCTTCGCGTCTTAGACCTGCGATACAGATCTACCCAATCCACTCTCACACACACATTCAAACATGGATTCAATCACACGAGATTAAACCATAATTAATAAGATCTCACAATATACAAATAGGGATACATAAAATACATAGTCTTTATTAATATCGAGCTCGATTTCATTACACATATGACATCTCTAGGCCTGGCCTCAATTTTACATTGTGTAGACCCCCCTTTCTAAGCACATAGACTTACAATTTAAATGACACAATACAATATGGACCAGATAACTAAAAGGATCTGATCAAATCCCTAAGATCACTCATGATCCATATAAATTGAAATATCATTAACAAACAATTAACAAACTCAATCGAATCCGAGGAAATCTTGTCCTCATGGCCACGCTATCTTCTGAAGGTATCAAAATTTTAATTTTGACTTGGGGTGGTTTTTCTCTTGCATCAACACATATACATAGAATCCCATTAGTATCCAACTTGTACAATTGTCTTGCAATGACTTGGTAATTAGTAGCATGTACCACCAATTGTCAGCATTGACATTGTTCATAGCCCTCTAGTCTTAACCATGTATGGAGAAATTCAACGATCTCAATGAATAAGTTTGGAACAACCTCTACGTGAAAGAGATCTACATCTAACAGTTTGTCCATTGTGCCTATGATTTCTCAATGCTACACTCAATACAAATGATCAGGCCTGATATTCTACTTACCAAGATTTCAACCACTTGAAAATGAATTTCTTGAAATAAATAACGACCAATGACAGATATAAACCTCTTGGAGGGGCATATTGACTAAATAATTTTATGTAGAGTGATTGGTGAATAATTTAAATGTGAAACCTAACAAGTAATGTCATAACTTCTAAAGTGCATATACCATCGCTAATCCTTCATGTTCCATGGTTGTATAAGTTTGTTCTTACTAAGATAATTCTGGGATTGTAAAATACACCGGATGATCTAAGGTTCCTTCTCTACACTAATACAAAATGACAAATTTGTGACTACATGACAAAAAAAGTTAATCGCGACATTTTTTTATAAGATAAATACAAGTAAATTTGAACAATTCATGTGACATAGCTATAAATGACAAACACAATCTACTAATATACTCATGGATAAACATATATGACTAGCTAACAACTATGTGAATATAAATTAGTAGTATTTAGTTCTTATATATAATTGAACTTTGGTAGTATAGTCATTTTAGCATGCTTTATCATATTCACGATTAATATTTTTTTATGTTGAATTCATTTTTTTGTATCCATGGTCATGTCAGCTATGCTTCACGACACCACACCCAATAACATGTACAATATAATTATTTACATCATATTGCATTACAACTCAATCCTAGCTGAAATATTTCCAACTAGTTTAACACTAGTGTGGCACCATGACCGAAAGCATATATTGTTTCTCAAATGTTTATATGTTTATATATTATTTTGTTGGCTCATAAGTAATTACTAATATTCTCAACAATATATCCATATCCATGTATTTCATGCATCCATGAATTACTCAACTCAACAATACATTCATATTGTTGAAGAATGTATATATATTTGTAATATTGCAAGGATATATACACACACACATTAATCCTCAACATTATAGTCAAATCTTGCTAGTGCGATTGGTTTTGATGGACGTCGTTTTGCAAGACGACCAAATTCAAAACTTGACTAGCAAGAGGAGACACCTTAAATTCTAACCATGCTAAGGGTTGGTGAAGCCCAAAATAGATGTGATCCTTAGGTGATTTTGACAGCTTAGAAACCCATAATAAATATATCCTCGAAAATCATTTATACCACTTCCAAATTTAATTTTATATCTACTTGCAAAAAAAAAAAAAAAACAAGTATTGTTTTATCTTGTTAATTTCATCCCATGTGAATATATAAACCTTTTATATGTACAAAGTATATGGATTAATACAACTATATAAACCTATATAATCTATTTACATATTATAATCATAATGAATATAATTATTAATATTGTATAAAATTATAACTATAATATATATAACTTATATATGTGATTATATAATTATAATAACTTATAATTATATAATCCCATGGGATGATAAGTTTATAATAATTATTTACATATTATATAATTATTTATATATTATAATTATATTATCACATATATAAGTTTTGTATATTATAATTATATATAATATAATGTATGTATATTAATAAATAGAAAAAAATATAAAAACACTCAAAGGAAACGACATACAATAAAACAACAACAAAAACAAAGAAGACTAATTTATCTTGCTCGTGAATTAATGGGCATGGCTATGGCCATGAAACCCGTCCGTGGGTGTGAGTTAATAGTGGTGGTTCAATTTAATTCACTCGAAAAGAAAGATTCATTTGCATTGCTCGTCATTCGCTCATGAAATACGGGCATGGCCATGGCCATGAAACTTTGAATTGGTGGGTGTGAATTAATAGTGGTGGTTCAATCTAATTCTCTCAAAATTGAGAGGTATTTTTTTTTTGAGTGGGAAGGGGTTTATTTGAAAAGTAATTTAGGTACATCAAAGTTTCAATGGGGGATTAGCTATTTTTTGGAAAATTTGGAGGGATTTCAATGGGTAGTTTATTTTTAATATTGGTTTATTTTAGGTGAGAGTAATATTGTATATATATGGTTATTATGGACAATATTTATTGGAATAAATATGGGTTTAAAATAGTTTTTATAAGAAAAAAAATATGGTTGATGAGTTGAAATTTAAAAACTAATAGAATGTTAAGAAATTAGGTCAACAATATTGTTAAGTTAGAACTAAAAGATAAAGATGATTATGTATCATGTTATTATTTGGTAATAATAAACTACATATAAAGCTCACTTTAATTAAGATTTTGGTAAAATATAATTCAAATAATAATGAAACACTTGGAAATAGAATATGTGGGTCTAATGGTTAAGAACATGTGTTTCCTCTTAAGAGGTCACAAGTTCAAATCCACAGGGGGGTAGGGTATGTATACCTTCATAGACTTTACCAGTCAAATCGTTGGGCGGAGGGGGGTCCCTTGTCCCACAAACATTTATGAATTATTTTAAAATATAATATAAATATAAATATTTTGACATTACATCATTTATTGTGTGTATAATAATCTAAAAAAATATTATTATTTTTTGCTTTTATCTCTTAACTCTACATTAACCCAACTTATGTAGTAGTTATCATTAATGAGACAATATAGTTTAACCTTCACTAAATAACACCTCTAACTTAATGTTATGTGGCATATGATTAATGTGATGTGACATATGATTTTACTATAGTAATAATTTCCTTATGCGGCCTATTTTAGACCCAAATGTACTCTAATATGATGGAGACTTCTTAAAAGGTGGACTAAGAATTCGACATTGGAGGCATCAAAGAAGAATTTATCTTCAATAGTTGCATCAGATTTGAAGATATGTTCAATTTATTTCCCGAAGTGTTTTGTTATCTGAATGTATGGGTTTTGTTAGCTAATTTTTAACTATTTTTCTTAGAAACTATAAACAGTTGAATTGTTGCCTTGAAGTTTATATAGTTATAAAACCAAGTTGGATACTTTGCAACATTTTTAAGGCATTCTAGAAATTTCTTTGCATCTAACCTATACTATAAAGCCAAAAAATCTCAAGTCTTCTAAGCTCATCTTTTATCTATAATACTATTACTAATATCATTATTACAATTAATAACTAAATAAACTTTCTAAGGTTTATTTTTGAAACATTATAATTTAATTTATTAATTAATATTAATTACATAATATTAATATTTAATTTCACAACCTAACATTATCTTATCTATAAAGTTCTCTTTAAAAAAAATTAAGGTTTCTCTTTAGGGTTTCTCATCAAATTTTGTTCTACATCATGTATTTATTAATTAGATCTACAACTCATATCTTTGACAAGTAGTTTTAAAGATGAATCTAGTTTCAAATTCAAAATATCGATTACAATGACTCTAATTGTGGATAATCCAAAAAATCTACCTACAATTCCTCACCATAGAAATCTAAAAACATCTCCTCTTATCTTTAGAAGTGATGTTATTGACCATATCAAAGCTCCCATATGCCACTATCGTACACCCATTACGTTAAGTTCAGTCGAATCATAAGATCCCATAATTGTTTAAATCTATCCTAATTGTGGTATAGGATTTGAACAATCCTTATCATTTAATAGAGGACTAATGGATGTGCCTTTATAATGTAAATTTCCATTCGAATCTCTCATTCTCTTGAGACAAAAGTCTTACATGATGAAATAAGTGTGCATACTACATGCATGAGGCTTCTTACATGATGAAATAAGTGTGCATACTACAAGCATGAGGAGGCATTAGGTTTCTTGGATAACATATAATTATTAATTTACTAGTTTAAATGTGTATTTCTTATTTTTCTTTTCATTATAGAAGCTTCGAGTTATAAAATTTATGCTTTGAATTTTATTAGTTTGGATGTTTGATTTTTATTTGGATTTGTGATAACCTTAATCTAATGAAAATAAATAATGAAAATAATAAATAATGAAAATAAATAGAGTAGGTGTTTTAATAAGGGTTGAGTTATGAAGAATAGTCTAATAGGAATTGTCAACAAGAGAATTTTGTTAACTATAGAAAAGTTTCAAGCTTTGACTTCATGAAGGCATTGTTGGCACACTTACTTATACTGAGAAGGAGGGGGTGAATCAGTATAAGAATGTATTTACTTTTCTTTATTATACTGAACTTATAATTTCATTACTTTACCAACCATAAGCAATCAATAACAAATATATACAAACATACAATGCATAGTACACAAGGATTTAATGTGGAAATTCAAATGGGAGAAAATCACAAAACTTATCTTTATAAATTCATGTAGGCACCAATCTATTGTTAGAATATTTATAGGCATCAACATGTAGGAGACACCAATCTCCTTATCTGAGCACCAACTCAGCGACACCTGTAAGCACCAACCCATGACTATAATATTTGCATGCACCAACCTGTAGGAGACACCAATATTCTCAACTAAGCACCAAATCAACACCACTTGTAGGAACCAACCTACAGTTACAATACTTGTAGGCACCAACTTGTTGCAGATACTTTGTAGACACCAACTTGTTGAAAATATCAGTCTTCATATCTTCTATCTGGATCGAAAACTGTCATTTGTTCAACATCATCTCACTTCAAGATTCCACCTGCACAAATCTGCTACTTCAACATCTACTCTATCTTTGTTGTAATTACCATCAAATTTTCCACCTATTCACAATAAGCGAGACTTCGTATGTTATGTGTTTAACCACGCACCTCCCTTCCATCCTTAGATGATTACATTTTCCTCTCTTTCATTCTCTAGCACCCTTGAACTGTAACATCCTCGACCACCAACAGGACAGGCCATGCCACTACTCAAACGCTTTACTTAGCTCTGAAACCATTTGTAACATCCCCAACCATCCATGCCAAGCCACGCTACGCCATAGAACACTTATGTTCTCTGTGTGGAACATATTGTAACATACTCAACATCCAAATTGAGTTATGCCACATACAATCTTCTCTCTGCATGCGATTAAAACATAACCACACAAAGAACTCTTGCGGAAGCTTATATATAAAATGTGAACAGACAAATACGTTATGTAAATGCATGAATTCACACTAAAATAGCAGTAAACATATACATGCATCATATACAGGAAATACCCATAAAAATAAACACAGTTATAATCGCACATATGATAACCCAGAAAAATATGCACATAAATAACAATGCAGCATGTAAATTTATCACACAGTTGACACTTATCTTGGTAAGAATGTCACCAACTACGTGCAGACCTTCCACAAACCTCCCAGCCTTAGACCACACTGTTCATCACTCTCAACAGTGAGTCACCCCCGATCTAGGACTAAACTCCACTCGGGTAAAGGGTTCCTAACCAGGCTAATGGCTCATGGAAAACATGAAAGACTCCATCACAGGTGCCTACTCAAAGACCACATTATTTTTCTTGTTGAGTGTAGGACTCCATACATAACTCTAATATTGTGTAGAACCTTCCCTCCATGAATCACAAAAACTATTTAATTGTTAGAGAGGAACTAGTTCATGAAAAGAAGTGAACCTTTTGGGAAGAAGTTTGGCAATTATTTTGTAGCTTACATTGCATAAAGAAGTAGACGGCTCTAGTTCGCTAAGCCATTTAAGACTCTACTTTTGGGTTGAAGGCCATATCATTTGTATTGATAAGGGTGTTGTCTTCTCACAATTTGGGTTTCGAATACCACTTTTTCCTAACAAGAGAAAATGGTTTCCAAAGTTAAAACAAAAGATATTTTTAACAGAGGGTCATGGATAGAATTACACTTGTGACTTAATTCACTCATCATTTTTTTTCACTTTGTATTTTGAATTTATTAAAGGTGAACATAAACTTGAACTTGAACCAAGTGTCTACATTTTTTGTACTTTTGGAGGTGAATTAAATGCCAACGGTATTGTCATTCTCAATCATTGCCTCTTGGGCCTAGTTATGCACTGGTCTAGTTAAGAGTGGAAGAAAAGGACTTGATGAGGATGGATTTGTATTTGAAAATACACATCAATTTTTATTAATAGAGATTGAGGAGGTGTATGTTTCCCCTTTTCAAATTAACCAATCATTTATAATTGATGATGTAGCAATTCCATGACATGTGTATGTATTTCTAACAAAGTCTCGATCAAAACAAAAATCCATGGAAGTTGTTGATATAATGCATGATGGTCAATATGGTGACAGTGAAGATAATGATAGAGTGTTTGAAGAAGAGACGTTGATTCCCAATGAAGAGATTGAGAGAGAGAATGAAATGCATGTCAGTAATGAGGATGAGGAAGAAAATGAAGTAGATGCATACATGATTCATGATTAGGAGTGTGATCCTAAGGGAAATGTAGAGGATTATAATGATGATTTGTCACCTTAACTTGTTACAATGTTTATTGTTAGATCACTTCTTACTTCTTCTTTGTATATATATGTTTTGTCACTTGTGGGGCGTTGACCCTAAACTTTGGTGGTCACTAAACTAGTTGCTACTTCCTTTGTGCCTAAACTATCCACCTTGTTGAACAATAATAGTTTTAAATTTTAATTTTTAACCTATTAAGAGTTCAAACAAGGCCTTCAAAGTTCACTATGACAATGATACTATTTGAATGATTGTTACTATTGAACATGGTTGTTTGATGTTTATTTTTTTCAATTTATATTTATGATCTATGCACTTACCCTCAAAGTAGTATAGAAACTATACATAGTACATATATATTATAATTCAATGACTCATTGGCTACATAGTACATATCAAATGGTCCAAATTTAAGCAATATTTTTTGTATTAACAATCACAACAAGTTCATAAAAAATTACCAGTGGCATTTAATAGCAAACATAACAATGTTGCTATATTAAACAATGTTGCATTCATAGAAGTCTAAAAATAAATGTATAAAGAAACCATTAATTAATATAGTTTGACTAAATTGTTTGATGTCAATTAGTCAAATGTTTGATGTTTCCAATCTCCAAAAGTTCTCTAATGTTTGATGTCAAATATTTGAATTTTTCAAGAATCCAATCAAATGAATGGGGTTAGCTAGTTCTTGTAATGTATCTACTATCTTCTTGTATTAGATTCAACATTCAAAAGGTTTTTTTCTAGCTCAATATAGTTAGAATACATCAGATCTACAATCTCATTTTCTGATTTATCTTCTTTTTTTTGTTTTCTTGGTATCGCACTTTGTAGGCTATAGCTACTATTTTTTTGTATTCATTATGGAATCCATCATCTGTGAATGTTTATGATTCTAATTCTAGATCTAATTGATGAATGATAATCTAAAAATTTTGTGTCGTGGTTTTTTGCACACACACACACACACACACATATATATGCAAAAAAAGGACAATAATGGCATTGTTTATGTGAAATGTTGGACATCAAGATATGAAGAATAAGGGCTTGAAGCATGAAAGTGACTGACAATTCTAAAAACAAATGAAACAATATGAGCACCTCTGTATATAACAAATGACAAAAAATGTTGAATATTTATCGTCTCTTGGTTTGACAAATAGTTAAGTAGTTAATCCATTTAAATTTTCACTTCTAGCCATATTTCATGAAAGTAGTATATATTTTGTTTAATAATGTAGGCCATACATGTTTTTGATATTAATATGATATGTCTTATTTTTATAGGATATGTCTTAATATGATATGTCTTATTCAAGTTTGCAGTTTACTTATTCAAAATTAAAGGAAATGTTTGAAGGCACATATGTGGCAACTGGTGAGCTACCTAATGCCACACTTATCGTGGCTAAGGAGCAAGCAATTCAACCAATGCAAGTGAATAGACATTGGTTGCATATTTTCCAAGCAATGTGCCTCAAAATACACCTATGGCATCCAGAAATTTCGATGCAATAAGATCACCCAATATTTCTGGTTCTAAAGATGTATCGACTAATGTTAAAAAATGAAAAAAGAGTCAAGAGTGGTATAGGAGTATATAAAGGAAAGCCAAAGAAATAAAATTAGAAGGGAAGAAGGATTTTGTGGTCGAGAAGCCAAAATATGTTGAACCCATTATTCAACATGCTATAAGGTGGGTCACAAAGTTGGGTACAAGATGTAGATCTCATTTGGATATTTGAAAAATAAATTTTGCAAACCAAGATCAATAAGTGTTGATATTGTCATACTAGAGATGGAAAATTCTCTTGAGAGTATTCGTGGGAAGATTTCTAGAAAATATTACAAGAAAAAAATGAGAATTTTGATGAACAATTTCATACGTACATGTTGAAAAATAATTGTTGATGGAAAAGACAGTATTGACTCCACTCTAACTCCCCAATAGTGTGAAGGTTTGAAGGAAAATATGTGTTCTAAATATATTTTGTCAAAGAGTGTAACAACAAGAAATAAAGCAAGAAATAATGTGAAGGTTCCATATGTTTTTGTTGAGGCGAGTGTTCAGTACGCACCCTTTAAAAAAAAATCAAGTTTAGGGTACCACTTTCTTTTTGTTATTTTTATCTTTATTTTTGTTTTACTTTTATAGACTACATATTAGTTTTCTCCAATATTGTGCATTTTTCTCTCTTTTCATTCATGCTTTAAAAACTTAGGAAAACTCTAAAGAAACTCTCATGTTTTCATAGAAGGGGAAACAAAAAGAAAAAAGTAAAAAATAATAAAAAAATATCTTAAAACACAAACCATCGATGAGCCACTAGGGATCAAGGCAAAAGAACAAGTCAAAATGACCCAAACTCCCAATCCTAACAAAATTCCTAAGAGAAGCATTGATGAACTATTAACATCAAAGTAAAGTCTATCAAGTTTTAAATAAAATGCATCAAGAATTTTGTCAACCACCGATAAACCATGAGTCATCCGCACAATTCATTGGAGTCTTTAAGGGAGGACATCAATGATCTTGTCAATCGTCGATAAGCCATCGGATTTCGTCGAAAATCATATTGGATCTGAAATCCTTGAATATGAGATCTACGTCGATGAGTTATCGGTGTCAGGGTAAATCTTACAAGTTGAGGAAAAAAGGAGTAACACATCTCTGCCAATGCCAATGAACCATAAACCAAAAGGTAAATCCAAGTCGTCTGATTGTCAACAAGGATGAATCCTGGTCATTGAATATTTTTGCATGAATTGTGTCCACTTCAATGACTGTACCGGTCCATGTCACTTTCCACATCATCAACTGCACATCACTTGCCATGTCATCATGTCACTTCAATGTATGGGTCCATGTCAATTGCCACACCATCTTTTGTACGGAAAACCTACCGAAATTTTTATAAGAGATCAAATGTCTTGATATCTTCGTAATGTTTAGATATTTCATCGATGTCAGTGAATATGACAGAGTGTGTTGATGGTCAAATCGACGGTCAATGATCAAATTTTCTGAGCAATTTCTCTCGATGCTCTGAAAGAATCTCCAAAGGAATATTATTTTCAAAATTTTACTATAGATACTGTTAAAACCTTTTTTTCAACCCTGAAATATTTTTTCCAAAACCCTGATAGTCGAAAATGGCGTTTTTCCCAAGCGTAAAAAATGTTCTAAAAACTTCGTCGATGAGAGAAAATATCATTTTGGTATTTTTGTGATAAATTTTGGTCCTAAACTCCATTTGGGGCATACCTTATGCCTATATAAAGGTATTGTTTATATCTACAACTTTGTAGTTATAAGTTTTCCTTGATTCTACATTATTTGTTTTTTATTTTTGAAATAAATCTACAATATGCAAAAATCTTACGATATTTTCACAATAACTTTTGATTCTAATCCTTGTTTTGAAAATTCCTTATATCATTGGAAATGTATCATCAATATATACAAATTTTGTATTATAAAATTGTATTGGTTTGTTTTAGGTTTTCAAAATAAAAGAAATCGGGCTCACGGAAGTGACTTGAATGTTTCGTTTTAAGATCAATTTATTGTTTTATTTGATAAATTTTTTAGGAAAAGATATTTTTCATATTAATATAAATTTGTTATGATTCAGGTACATTCAAGGGGAATCGTATAACCTGGTGAGAATAATTTACTACAAATTGGTAGATTTATGTTGGCTAACAAACAAAAGTATGAAAACAGAGTTGGAAAAAATGTTGATTGGGTGCATGACCATTCCAATTTTAGAAGTGGATGATTATTGAATATTGAAGAACAACTCAACTAGAGTTATCTATTCCTAAAATAGAAAATGAAATTAAAGATGCATGCATGAGATTGCTAAAAGAAGAATAATAGGTTGAATTATTTAATCAAGGAAAAAATTATGAGGTTGAACATGCATGAATTGAAGTTGCCAGTTAACTGGAGATGTGGTTGATATGTGGTATTAAACATGGTCATTATTTTATCAATACTGTTCTTCACTAAAAATGTAGATTGTGTGGATTTTAACAAAGTCATTTTTAGTTTTATTCCATAATTATATTAGTATTTATATTATAAATAAAGAGATCGACCTCTTAGTAAAGGGTGTTTGATCTCTGGAGCAATTTCAATAGGATTGTAATCAGAGAACTATTTCAAGACTGAATTCAGAAACTCTTTGGAGTCAGGACATTTTGGTTTGTTGAATTTATGTGTGTTTATTCATCATTGTGGATTATTCTACAACTGGTTAAATGTTACAAGCATCTAGTAAGAATTTCAATATTGTTAAGCTATCTTATTTGGTTGAATGAATTTCTAGATACTTTTGGTGAATGATTATTCTCTTTATTAGTTAATCTTATTTTTGTGTCATGTGGGATATTGTAGAATTATTTCTAAATGTCCCGCAAGTAAATTTTATCTCTTTCTATTGTTAATTAGTTATTGTTTCCTAGATGTTATCTAATAACTAGTATATCCTTAGTGGAATTTTTTCTTGAGAAATATAAAGTCTCAGATCGTTTTCATTGACTATTTCCACTGGTTATCCTCAACATAGATTTGTTCAAATTCCTTATTTTACTTTTTTCCTGCAGTAGATAGCTATGAAATTATAAAGCAATAAAAAGGATGGAAAGAACCAAATAAAACAACTTTTAAATCCCATCAACCCATTGTCATGCCATTAACCTAAAGGATTATTCCATACCAAATAGGGAGGAGTCTAATCGGGCCTCGTCCTTTTGTTTAATTCCTATTGTTGGGCATTAAGAATCCATCCCCCTCAAAATAATGGATGTTAGAAGGAGGGTCATATGGTAAACCGACCGATGTGGAGTTCTTGTTTTAAAATGTATTAACAATCCCATGTATCCTCTCCATATTCATGTATGGGATCATGCTTTTAGTTGATTGAGACCATTGATGGTATCTCAAATTATATCTCTTGTCTAAAATCAAATTTGATGGTGAAGGGAAGACCTTTGCATTTAAGCATCTTAGTGAATTTAATCTTACATGCCACCATTTTAAAGGTTTTAAATATGATGAACTATGTAGAGTATTTACCCTCACATTAAAAGGACAAATTCAGGCTTGGTATAAGGCATTACCAGTTGAATCAATTCATAGTTGGAAACGGTTAATGGAAGTTTTCCTAGATGTGCATGATAACTATGACTATGATGAATTGTCTTGTGAACTTACTAATAGACAAAAAATGAAAGATGAATTCTTATTAAGGGTCATATAGATTTATGATAGATTTTGTGAAAATGACAAACCCTTTATACCAAAAAAAATTATTTTGTGCTCCTATTTATTTTCTTTTCCCGAAGAAGAAGAGTCATTAATGATTAGTGAGCATGATTCGAGTTATCAAGAGTATTATCCACCATACATTCTTAAAATAAAGATATCATCATGTCATGAACAGGCTAATCAAGAAGACAGTGATTATGAATATCTTTGTCATGAGTTGGTATAAATTTGTAGGAAGAGAAATGAACCTTTGGATGATTTCCATCAAAGGTTCATGTAAATTTGTTGTATTTTTCATGAAAGTGATAGACCTCCCAACCAAGAAATCATTGATTGGTTTACACACCTTCTCTCTATCCCTGGAGAATATGGTTTACTCTCAAACAATGATGAAAATTCTCATCATCTTGATTGTTTCCCACCTAATATTTCTCCTTTCACTATGTTTTGAGATAGACTCATTACGAATACCACTAAGGAAGGTGGAATCACCAGAGAAAAATTGTTTTCCTCTTGTCGAAACTAATGATGTGGGAGGAATTAACTTGAAAAATATTATAGAAGAAGACAATCTGGAAATTGCAAAGACCTCTAACTTGCAAAAAGTTATTTTTCGGGATTTTGATTCAAATTTACATAACATAATTTCGTTCTTTTTACAATGTGAAGATATGGTTATAGAAACACCTCATGTTTATCTTTGTGTCTCTTTTTCCTTACAATCTGATTTAAAAGAACAATTTCAAGGTAGTATTTTAAAATATGATTCCAAACTAATCTTTAACAAAGAATCAATTTCCAGAGATGATTTAAATTTTATCAATGATTTAACATCCAAGGAAATAGAGTCGGTATATTCCAATGATAATCATGGACAATGGGAAGAGAGTGAAAAATATATTAAAAGCATAGAATGAACAAACCAAGAATATTATATCAGTAGTTAAACCCAAAGATCAAAATAATAATCAATACTTTGCAGTCTACAAAAATTACTTTTCTGAAGAAGTCAAGTATGTTTTGGAATTTGAAAACTTTTATGACCTCTACTCAGATTTATTTGATGATGTTCACTTATAACAAGATTCATCATCTTGTCATATAGTATACCCTTCTTTTGGGGATAAAATACAGATTGATGAAGGAAATCGGGAATATTCTCAAACATGGATTGATCAAATGTACAATGAGAGAAAATTTCCATTCAGTGTGAAAAGAAATTGATAACTCCTTGCAATTAGAACTTCTTGAATATAAGAAAACAAAGTTTGATTATGATGGTCCTATTTTTTATGACAATGTTTCTTTTTTGGAATTGGATTTGAGGTTTGATATACCATGCATGGAACTTGTTCAACCTGGAATTACTAATCTCTTTGAACATATGCCAATGTTAAAAAACTAGAGAAAGGAGTACAGACATAATTTTCATCTTTTCATGGAGGGACAATAACAGGTAGACAACCCATCATCATACATAATGACGAAAGTAGCAAGTTGAACCAAGAAGAATTATGAGTTAGATTTATTTTGGAATCGCAAACTAATCTCTATGAGCAAGTGTATCACTTACCTTTGCATTCCTTTTTAATATTCTATAATTACCAAAATGGTTTTAATGATAGCATTGGAGACCTCTTGGAGTTATATTTTGCTAAATAATTTTCTCAAACCAGTAAGTATCCAATCATTTCCGTTTTGAATTGATTGCATAGGGTTTTAATTATTTCAATCAAACAATACCATATGCCTCAGTTGCACAAGCCTACACAATGCCTTGATAGCCTGATTGATAGTGAGGTAATTAAATGGTTACATTGAATTTATGATTTCACGTAGTATTAGTTGAGCCATTGTAGGTTAGGGTAAGAGTAGCTTAGTTTTATTTTATTCCTATTTTCTGAATAAGATGTTGTCTCAATTTCAGTTTCTCAAATAAAAACCATCTGATGATTATTCAGTTTATGATTTCCAATTCTTTTTACATAGGATTCTTTTTTCTTTTTTTCTTTTGCATAAGAGTCTTTTGATTTGTTTCAATCATTCACCTTAGCATTGATTTTAATTTTATTTGGATTTATATTTTAGTTTAGTTTTTCTTAGTTTAGCTGGTTTTATTGGTTTTTTTTGTTGGATTTGTTTTGATTTCGGTGATTTTATTCACAATTTGTTTTGCATGTTCGATTTTTGTATTTTTTCCCTAAATATTTTTTACGGATGTTGAGTTTGCAGCCTCTGGTCTACAGAACGGGACATTCTAGTTCTCATCTAAATACCTAATTTGTTTTAAATATCAAAAGTAAAGTAAGTTGATAGTGAGTATGAGTAGGAGTCAAAAAGTACTTATAGTTTATTTTATGTGTAATTTTGAAAATATACAATGCTTTGTTAGTGGTGGTAATGACTATTATCAAATGTGAAAAGATTGAAAATAGTCATGTAGTTTAAAAATCATGATCTCAATGATGAAAGAGAAATTGATTAATGTCTTTCTTATTTTAGAATGGGTAAGATTTAAAGTCTACATGTCAAATTCATCCCTTCATTAACACATATCATCCTCAGATATTCAATGATTATTCACACATGTTCCTCCTTGAATAAATTATTCCATTATAGCAAAAGAAAAAAGAAAAAGAAGAAGAAGAAGAAGAAATAATAATATTGTGGAACATGTTTGTTAATGAGGAAACACATATATCTCCATCAAGGCCATGGATGCTTAGTGGCGGTAAAGAAGGTCTGTGATATCGAGGTGACTCAGTCGAGGCTATGGATACTCACTACCAGTAGAGAGATACCATAAGGGTGATAAGGTTACTTAGAGATTGTACAAAATAATACCCTAATACTAGAAGTCAGATATAATTTGGTTTCTTACTCAAAATGTATGTCAATGATCAAAGTCTTTTGTGTTTGGTCAAAATCAGATCCCCATGATAAAGAGGCAAATTATTTATAAATTGCATATAGAAGGATCTATGGGTGGTTTTTGTTTTTGTTTTTGTTCTAAGTCTATATTTACTTGAACTTGGTTTGTTTTGATTGGAGGTATAGTCAAATATGTTGGTTTCATCCATTGAATCGACATATGTTGATTATAAAACACACCCTTTAAAAAAGATTCAATTTTAGGTTACCACTTTGTTTTTGCTATTTTTATCTTTCTTTGTGCTCTACTTTTATAGAATTCTTTCTCCAATATTGTTCATTTTTCTCTCGTTTTATTCATGCATGAAAAAACTTAGAAAAATTGTAAAGAAACTCTCATGTTTGCACATAAGGGGAAACATAAAAGAAACAATTAAAAAAGAGCATACAACACAAACAGTAGATGATCCATCGGGGATCGGGGCAAAAGAATGAGTCAAAACAACCCAAAATATTGATCCTGGCAAAAGTCCTAAGAGAAGTGTCGATGAACTATAAACATCGGAGTAATGTCTATAATTTTTAAAGAAAACACATCAAGAATTATGCTAACCTCCGATAAGACATCGATCATCATCATAATTCATCAAAGTCTTTAACAGAAGACATGAACGATATTTTCGATCATCGATAAGCCATCGGGTGCTATAAAAAATCATACTGGATCCAGAAGCCATGGATATGAAATTGTAACACCATGTTTTCCCCCATAACTGTAATTATGATAAGACTTCATATAATGTGATTATGAAGCATGTAATTATGTTGTTGATTAATAGAAAACATCAGACAACTGACTGAGAGGGTAATTCCTTGAGTATTGGCCATGATATCACAAGGTGGATTGGTGAAGTGGAACTGAGAGGTTTTCAATGACGAATATAGGAAGCTTGCTCAGCATTTGTTGACACAAGGGAAGACCCAGGGTTCAGCTCTAATGGCACACCAACAATCCCTAACTACTATCCCTTTCGGCAACACCTGCGAAGCAAATGCAGTCTCACCCGAAGTAGCTATAAGGGGTTGCAGGACACAGATGTCTACAACTAGAGGAAACGTAAAGTGGATCCAATACAAGAACAACACAACATCTAGATATCAATTACCAGCTTAGACCTACTTCGTGCATTTATCTGTCAGATCTAATACAATAATTTAACAACCATATATCAAAGGGCTAAATAACACAACATAAATCACACACAACAACAAGATGTACGTGGTTCACCCTCTCCCTAGGGCTACATCCATAGAACTGTGTTTTATAATATATTAAGTGAAAGCATACAGTCCTATCTGCGCTCTTATCTAGCAGATCTTCTCTCTTTCTCTCTTCTCTCTTTCTCCCTTCCCTGTGCACCCAGCTGCAGGGTTGATCTTCGCACCCAACTGAAGATCTTACAATACAGAATGCTCTCTCAACACAATACTTCCCTATCAGTAATAACAAAAATCACTCATCATCACATCATCGAACCCATATTAGGTCCTCTTAACCTTTATTTATACATTACAATAGCTCACTGACCGCCTTAGGCTGAAACCTGAGTGCCAAAACCCTAGATACAAAAACCCTAGGTATCTAAAACCCTAGTTCAACTTGACCCACATTTTCAGGGCTTCGCCAGCCTGTCTTTCCTTCTTTCTCTCGCAGTGCTCTCGAAGCATCTACTGGTGGATTTTTCTGCTTGTTGAGTTGTCCATGATCTATCTTCCTTATTGATTTGTCGTCCTCGATCTCCTCATCCAATGTCTTGCTTTCTTTTACTTCGCTCCGTCCTTTCTGCTCTTCTGCTCACTTCGACCCAGTATCAATCACTGGTCTTATGTGCAATTCGCATTTTGTATTTTCTGCCTTAATCTTTGCTTTCTTCCAGAACCAAGGGCCAACAGGGCCCCAACACTCACCTTTGACTCGTCTCGAGGCACTTTAGATCTGATCCTTCTATTTTTCTTCGACTTTAGGCTACACAGAGCATCTTGTGCTTTCTGATCTCTCCTCCACCACTATGTGCAGACTGTATTTTCTATGTCTGGTACCCATTTTCAACTCCACCTAGTACCTAGACCCTTTCTCCTTCTATTTTTACCGAGAGATGCGAGGAAGTGGGTTGTCATAGTACAATTTCAATTGGTTTTCATTCACCAATCCTTCATTCCATTCTCCATTCAAAGTCTTCAACTGTGCAGCTCCTCCTTTCATAACATAGACAACCTCATATGGTCCCAGCCAATGGGTTCTGAACTTGACTGGATGCTTCATGAATTTGTTGTCGTATACCAGTACCAGATCTCCTTGCTTAAATGCTTTCTTCTTGATATGCATGTCATCGTAGGCCTTTTCTCTTTACTTCTACATCTACTGATGGAATCCTGCAATGAATCAGTCTTCCTCTAGTTCGACCAACTGCGCGAGACTCTCTTGAACAACGCCAGTGTCATTCATATCTGTAAAGGCTATGATTTTTAAGCTAAGGACCAAATATTCCATCGGGACAACTGCTTATAGACAATAAACCAACTTAAAGGGGGTCTGCATTGTTAGCTTCTTGCAAGTGGTTCTATAGGCCCATAGTACTGCTAGTACTCTTAAATCCCAGTCATCCTTTTTCACACTACAAATCTTCGTCGATGTTATTTCTAAGATCTTATTGAACGCTTCAACTGTCCCATTCGCTTGTGGATGGTAGGGTATTCTCTTCTGATGATGAACTGCAAATTCCTCAGTCAAGGATTCAATGGTTTTATTAATAAAATGTGCTCCTTGATCGCTCATAAGGATCTTTGGGCATCCAAACCTGGTTATGATGTCATCAAATATGAAACATGCAACTGTAGTTGCACTACAATCTTTAACTTCTCTTGCTTCAGCCCATCTGGTCAAGTACTTTGTCACAGTGATTATGTACCTTTCTCCTGTGCGCTTTCCTGGTGGTTTTATAGGCCCCACGAAATCAATGGCCCATTTCTCAAATGCTTGTAAGGTTAGTTGGGGTGTTAATGGCATGTCATCTCTCATGAATAGTTTCCCAACTCTTTGGCATACATCGTAATCTCTATAGTAGTATTTAGCATCTCTGTGTAAAGTAGGCCACCGGAGGCCATCTCTAAGAACCTTATGTGTTGTTGCTTTGCCTACGTAGTGTCCTAATGTGATGCCTTCATGAGCTTCTGCTAAAATGGTCTTTATGCTTCCATAACACATCTCCTCAAGATCTCATCAGGTCTCGTCTTATATAGTTGTCCCACTATAAGTGAAAATTTTGCAGCGCGCACTACTAGTTGTTTCTTCTGGGTGATTGTATATTCACTAGGTTCCATTCCTGTTGAAAGGAACTAGACTATCTCAACGAAGTGATCATCAATATTTCTAATGGCCAACAACTGTGCATCTGACAGTGTATCCTCCAAACTAGTGGGTTCCTCACCATGTTCCAACCTCGACAAGTGGTCAGGGCCTTTGTTCATTCTCCCTAGCTTAACCATGATCTCAAAATCATATTCTTGAACTAGCAGAATTCATCTACATATTCTTCCCCCCAACACTGGCTTGTTGACTAGGTATTTCAATGCAGAGTGATCAATAAACATTTTAAAGTGTCCTCCCAACAAGTAGTGGTGAAACTTCTGCATCGCATACACCATGGCCAACCCTTCTCTCTCAGTGGTGGTGTAATTAATCTTAGATGTTGATAGCTTCCTTCTAGCAAAGGCTAACGGGTGGTCAATGTCTCCAGTTCTCAATTGTGTTAGAATTTCTCCTAGTGCAATAGAAGATCCATCAACATGCACATGAAATTCCTTGCTTCAATATGGGAAAACTAGAATAGGCACAGTAACCATTTTTTGTTTCACTGTGTCGAAGATCTGTTGGCATTCTTCTATCCAATGAAACTGACAATATTTCTTCAAAAGCTTCTCTATGGGTGTTGTGATCTTTTCATAGCCTTAGATGAACTTCCTGTAGTATCCATTATGTCCCAGAGAAGTGCGCAATTGTTTGACTGAAGTAGGAGGGCGAAAATCAACTATAATGGCAATCTTAGATGGATCTACCAGCAATCCCTACTTGCACACAATATGGCCTAGCAGCACTCCAAAGGGTGAAAAGAATATGCACTTATTCAGGTTCAAGGAAATCTGACATTGCCTGCACTTATCCAACATTAGTCTTAAGCATTCAATATGATTTTGCAACAAACTAAAAACAATCCAATCATCAAAATATGCTTCCAAAAGTTTATGTAAAAACTCCTTGAATGCTTCAACCACCACCCTAGAAAAGATGGATGGCGCATTCTTCAATCCAAACAACATCATTGTATACTGGTAGGATCCCCATTCTGTGGAAAATGTGTTCTTGTGACAATCTTCATTGGAAATCCTAATCTGATTGTATCCTGAAAATCCATCGGTGAAGGAGTAGACCTCATGTCCTCCCATGTTATCTAACACTTCGTCAGTAAATGGTGTAGGGAATGGGTCATGAAAACAAGCATCATTAAACTACCTGATATCTACACAAATCCTGATTTCTCTAGTCTTCTTATCCTGCACCACCATAGGGATAATCCAATCTGACTCTTCAACAGGTTCTATGATTCCTGCTTCCAACATTCTGTCTAATTTAATCTTCACTTTCTCCTTATATTTAGGATTCAATATGTAGGGTCTCTGTTTGACTGGCCTTGCATATAGCGTCAAGTGGATCTTCATCTCTCCCATAGGCCCTTTAATTCCCTTCATATCAGTGAACTTGGTTGGAAACAAGTCCTGATATTCATGCAGTAACTCTGTGATCTTGTCAATAGTGGCAACATCCCAATAATCTCCAACATTTGTAAGCTTCAGTGTTTGCTCTATTCCAATATTGACTTTCTTGATTTTAATTGGTTGTCCAATGAAAGGTCTCACCTCACGGTCCTTATATGTCTCTCTATCCTTATGTTTCAGCGATGTTCACCTTCCTAGGATCATCGTCTTCATCAGCATTGATATTGTAACAGCCCTGCAATTTTTGAAGAGGCGCAGTCCATTGGCCCTCTTCTTGCTCCAAAGGGAGGCTAGGTGCCTCCTCAAATACTTTTTGTCTTACAATCTGTAACACTTGATCCACTGTAGGATATTGGCTTTCAAATAAAAAGGTAGTTACAAAGTTATGATTCATACCTTCCCAATCTGCAGTGATGAGGCGCAGTTCTACTTGAAGATACCGATTGATAGGGGTTGTTTCCAGCATGTTAATGAATTTTTGCACCCACTACTCTTGAGGAATGTTGCTCCAAACTTCCTTGCAACTTCACACATGGTCCTTCGGATAGCTTCTACCTATGTACCTAACTTCGAAGCCTTCTACTTGTTCTGAAAACTGCATTGTGATCAAAGTGCGACATTGTATCCAGTCTATAATGTTGTTTTTGTGTGTCCCCCACCATCTTGCTGGAGTTTCTTTCAATGCCTCATCCAGTGCCAACAATCTTTGTTCTGTTGGTACAATTTCTTCAAATTCCAACAAGAAATCTTTTAAATGATTTAGACCATCAAAGGTGGGCAAGTTACTTACTGTTGTGTCAATCCAGCGAACTTCTATGGTTAATATAGCACATATCCTCGTAGATACTTCATACATTTGGTTCTGCCAGTTCTCTAGTGCTTCTTCTGAATCTGATGAACATGTGTTGTCACTTCGCCATCTTAGGTTTCCATCTGTTGTAGGATTAATGTAATCCTATTGTATGGTTGTCAATTTGTATATGTTTTCTATCTCATATGCCTGGTCTTCCTCTCTGATGGGATCTGTGTATCTAGGACCTTCATTTGGATCCAGAGGTGCAATGACCCTAAGGCCATCTCCTTCAAACGTCATTCTTATTTTCTTCAAGTCAATAACAGTAGAATTATTGAAATCCCAATCAATTCCTAACAGTGCGGGGTAAGGACAGCTCTCATCGACTATCTCAATCACCTCAAAGTCCAAAAATGTTCTGACCCCATCGATGTCCACAAGGACATGTTCCAATCTTCCGAATGCACTCATAGCCTGTTGATTGGCCATCCTAAGCCTGATAGGGGAATAGATCAACTTAGGTTTTCCCATCAGTGCCCAGGTTTGCTTTGTCATGACATTGACCTCCAACCCTAAGTCGAGGACCACATAGTCTATATCATACTCTCCAATTTGAACATTCAGGTGTAGTTCCTTATTTGTCCTTCTTTTTTTGGATAGTTGATGTACTACTTTATTCAGTAGAGGATCTATTTTTCCTAGCTCATATTGTTTGATCAAGTTTTGTAGCTATTGTACATCGCTCTCATCCTTTATCAAATTAAGGCAAGTGCATAAAAATTCCATGAGCTTACTTACCTCTTTTCCTTCTCTGGGTGAAGCAGACTGATAAAATGCTAGAGGCATTCCATATTCTCTTACTTCTGGTCGAGCCTTTGATGAAGAAACCTGATCTCTCCCGAATTCCTTTCTTGCTTCCTCAAATGACTGTTTCTCTTTTTTTGGATCAAACTCTTGTGTCTTCTCTGCATCTTTTCTGACTCCTGATTGTTCTGTAGTCTTCCCTGGAGTCATTATGTCTTCTCATGTAGTAGCACCTCCTCTAGTGATAACAGTGACTATGGGATCCACTCCATGAGGTTTTGTTGTGATTAGTTGTACTTGTTGGTTTCCTCCTCATCTTTCCTAAAGTTTGGCTAACAGCGCAGGACAATCTTCTATGACATGTTCAAATGAGTTGCAGTAGCTGCAAGTGGTACAAGGGTTCTGACAATCCCTTGCCAAATGTCTTGGCCGTGCGTAGTTATAACAAATGATTTGGCCTCAATCTTGACCCATACCTCCTTCCCGTCCTCTTCCTTTGAATCCACCATGAGGGTTGAAGTTTCCTCTTCCTGGGGAATTATACTACGTAGTGTTCCCTTCTTGATGTACTTCGCATTGAATTTTGTATATGTCCATTGACCTTTCATGCATGAGGTCATAGGCCCTACAATCCCTATCATCATGCCCTACTGACTTACAAAATGTGCAATACAGATTTGTGGGTGTATGAACATATTTTTTCATGTAATAGCATTCACCAGGGCGATGCCTATTTCTACATACCTCGCACCAAGGTAGGGTAACTTGCTTCAAAGGGCTCGGAGCTCCCAATGCCAAGTACTCATGGAATAGGGGACAGTGCTCTTTTTCATGGCCTTATGTTTTTCATCTAATACACTAGATATCTTCTCTCTTATCTTTTCCCTTGTCTTTTTTCATATCTTTGACCTGCAGTGATAAGCTAGTTAACTGACTTAAAATTTGACTCATACCTGAGCTAGATTCTCCCATAGGGGTTGATTCTAGCTTCATGGAAATCTCTAGTGCCTCAACCTGCGAAGCGATCTTCTATTGCATCAGAGGGACTCTGATGTGTGGTAAAAGGGTGGAAATGAACCATTCCTTGTTCTGCTCATTTGGGATCTGAAAATTCAGAAAGCCCATTAAGGTTTTAAACCTCTGATCAAACTCCCAAACAGGTTCAACTACTCTTTGTTTGATTTATTTCAACTATGTAATGCATTGTGACTCTGACTTGGGTTTCTTAAATTTTGAAACCAACGCATTCTTGATCTCAATCAGGGTTGTGCAGTTCCTTGGACAAGCTTCATGTACCAGCTTAATGTGTGGTCTCTCAGGGTAGTAATAAACTGAGCTCGTTTAACAGCTTCATCGGTGACATTCTTAATACTCCATATAGCTTCACATAAAAACTAGTGTTGATCAGGATCTTCAGATCCATCTCCCCTAAAGGTGGGTAACCTCATCTCATCTTCCATAGATCTTCCTGGGTTTCCTGAATAAGTGTGTGTTGAACCACTTGTACCAGTGCTATGAGTGCTTTGATAACTTAGGTTACTTTGTTTTCTTAGTGTTGTTAAAACAATAGGAGGAGTAATAGTACTTATTTGAACAGTCGACGCAGTTCCTGAAGTTTCTGGCTCTTCTTGGCGAGGTTCTTCAGTATTTTCTTCTCTTGGCCCAACGTACCCTGAATGTTCCTCATTAAATAGCTCTCCCTCTTCTCCACTATAAAACCCTTCTTCATGTAGAAGAGGTTTGTGATCTTGCTCAAACAAGTTCGCCAAAGGAAATTCCCTAAAGGTCCTTCCATTGTGCGTATGTCCAACCTCTGTGTCATTGTCGCTGTCTTAATTCTTGAACATTAGATTTTCAATCTGACCCACTACTGTATCTTCAATATGTTCTTCTCATGCAATAGCATCTTGATCTTCAACTTCAGAAATTGTAAAAAAATTCCTCTAGGTCCGTTAAAGAAATATCTTTTTGCTTGGCTATATGACTCTACTATGTCAATAGAAAACTCAGTGATATACCCTTTGATGGTACTATCAAACCAGTGATCTACTACCCTTGACATGGCATTATCAACTCTCTTGACCTTCTTGATCAGCACCAACATCCAAACCACAGGTGGCCCAGATCTGATCTCAAATTGGGTATCTGCTAACCTGGCTAACCACTCGTATAGCTCCTTATGAATCCCTCCAAAGAAAATCTCGTGTATATCAGTAAAGGCATACCTTCCCAACCAATCCTTGATGCTAAGCTTAGGGTTCTTGTTCTGGGCTTCTACGAATTCCTTTTCTTGTTCTTCTATCCACTTTTGAATCTTTGTCTTCAATGGAAACCACCTTGACATTCCCTCAAGAAGATCTTGGTCCTAGCAACGGAACTATTTGTTGGCACAAGGGTAGACCCAACGTTCATCTCTAATGGCGCACCAACAAGCCCTAACTACTAGCCCTTTCAGCAAAACCTACAAATCATATGCAGTCTCACCTGAAGTAGTTATAGGGGGTTGCAGGACACAGATGTATACAACCAAAGGAAACGTAAAGTGGATCAAATACAATAACAATACAACATCTAGATATCAGTTACCAGCTTAGACCTACTTCGCACCTTTATCTGTCAGATCTAACACAATAATGTAAAAACCATATATCAAAGGCTAAAGAACACAACATCAATCACACACAACAACAAGATGTATGTGGTTCACCCTCTCTCTAGGGCTACGTCCATAGAACTGTGCTTTATAATATATCAAGTGAAAGTATGCAGTACTATTTGCGCTCTTAGCTAGCAGATCTTCTCTCTTTCTCCCTTCCATGTGCACCCAGCTACAGGGTTGATCTTCGCATCCAGCTGAAGATCTTACAATACATAATGCTCTCTCAGCACAATACTTCCCTTTTAGTAATAACAACAATCACTCATCATCACATCATCGAACCCATATCAGGTCCTCTTGGCCTTTATTTATACATCACAATATCTCACCGACCGCCTTAGTCCAAAACCTAAGTGCTAAAACCCTATATACAAAAACAATAGGTGTCTAAAACCCTAGGTCAACTTGACCCACATTTTTAGGGATTCGTCAGCCTATCTTTCCTTATTTCTCTTGTGGTGCTCTCGAAGCATCTACCGGTGGATTTTTCCACTTGTTGAGTTGTCTACGATCTGTCTTCCTTGCTGATATGTTGTCCTCGATCTCCTAGTCTAACGGATTTCTTTCTCTTAATTCGCTCTTTCTTTTCTACTCTTCTTCTCACGTCGACCCAGTATCAGTCACTGGTCTTCCGCGCAGTTCTCATTTTGTCTTTTTTGCCTTAATCTTCACTTTCTTCCATAACCAAGGGCTAACAACATTCCATCCTACACTTGCAAAATTGAATGTGTCACCTACCAACGTACTCAGAACTACAGGGAACCACATGACCAGTTATGGGTAGTAGGATTGGTGGTTGAAGCAGTTATAACTATTGACATATTTTATGTTTGGGGGAAGCAAAGATTCAATCCAAAACCAATAGAAGGACACCTATGGATTTCCCATTCAAATTCAAATCCCTGACTGGAGGGTTGCATTGGAAAACAGTTATAGGAATCCCAAGGAAGGCATGGAAGAAGACACCAAAGGTGGAAAAAATCACCCAAATGAAAATACATGACACATATGAACAAACCAACATACACAAAGAGAATGCAATAGAAGCAAAGAGAGCACACCCAAGAAGATATTTTCAATAGTAACCTGAGAAGTTGAAGACGAGATCTCATAGAGAACCACAGTAAAACAACGTGAGTTGTAGACTCATGGTTGGATGAAGGGGTGAGGAGGAGACTCACTTGCGTTGATATAAGTAACAAAGATACTAGGAATTTTTCCTTGAGGAAAATAGGAAACTTGGCCAAGAGATTAATGGCCACCCTAGAACAGAGAAGACTTGGATCTAGACTAGAACAATAGAGGACCACGACTTGGTGCTTACTGGAAAGAAACTAGCACTAGTAAGGGGAGGTTGCTAAGGGATTGTGTTTTAGTGAAGGGACTCCCTTGTGTAGAGGAAATCCAATTGGGAAGGTGCCTAATAAACATGTGGAGATCCTGAGCTCAGTGGGAAGAGGGAAACTTCTGATGTTTCCAATGAAGTGAAGGAGAGTAACCTTCCGGGACCGTTTTCATAAATGGGTAGTCAGTTAAATCAATCCCCTTGTGGTATCATGGCTTGGAATAAGGGTGGCATGATGTAGGTAGGCATACTGCAACATAGCCTATGGTTGGGAGGAAAGGCTTCCTCTCTTAGTTAGTTGTCTAGTTGATATTTCACTAAATAGATAAGTGTTCTAATTTAACTTTTTTGATTCATGTTTAGTAATGCAAATACGTTTTTTTATGGTTTAAATGATAAATGTAAATATATGGAAGGAATGGTTGAATTCCTAAGTAAAATGGATTATGCATGTTTTCTTTCACTATTAACTTGATAGATCTATGTAACCAAGTAAGCGGTGAAAAGGTAGGTGTATCCCTGTGAAATCCACAAGCCTTGGAAATGGAGAGCTTGCAAGATATGAAAATATTCACCATGGAATTGGAAGAGAAATACGTTGATGCTTGAGGAGAGTCATTGTGTAGTTAGAGATCCTTAAGACAACGGAACTCCTTGCTTTGAAATGGAAATTTTACAGGAAAATATTCATCTGAGTCTTGAGGTGAAAGTGCCATGGCCAGTTTGGGAGAAAAGGTGAGAGTCTAAGGGTTGGGTACAAACCTTAAATAATGAGCCTGGAAATATTTGGATCCGTTAAGTCTTGATTCAAACTGTTATTCAGAGGAAATCGATATTTTGAGTCCAGAGAAATGATAGCCATTGATTTGGCATGGTGAGACGATCTTGATTGTTGGTTGGATGGTGAGACCATTAGAGTTTCTATGTGAAAAGTTGTGTTGGGAATCCAATGAGGACGACTCCAATTTTCAATGAGCGTCATTGATCTAACGGAGGATCAGAAATTGAAATCACAGTCGTTGGTGTCGCATGTAAGTTTATTGCAAGGCAGACTATTGGAGGCCTGGAAAGAGGGTATGAGATGGGAATCTAATGACGAGATAGTCTGAGGACCGTCAATCTGTCAGAATAAATTTCGACAGATTGTAGCCATTGGATCTTGTGTGATCCATTCCAGGGAGGAAGGTCTAGTAATCTTAATTGTCATGTAGTTGTAATCCTCGAGAGAACCTTGACCATTAGATGAAGAGGATGAGAATCATCAAATATATCGGAGTGAACCTATCTGGGTGGCTTTTGATTCCTGAAATGGATGCACTCTGATGGAGGAGAACTCTAAGAGTGATGAGTAGTGGAGGTCATAGAGTGGGAGTGGTGTGATCTCAGCCATAGGATCATTGTGGGGCCCATGTGTTCATCTAACGAGCAGTTGAAGAGATGGGTGATAAGTGTCGCGTAAGCAGAAGGACCGATAGGATCAAAGTTGATGTTTTTTTCAGTCTGAGAGTTGTTGGATTAGTCGAAATGATCCATCGAAATGAGACCGTCAAAATGGAATTTAAGTATGTAACCTACTGTTTCAATGGGAAAGGGTCAGAGTCATTCTAGATCATCAATCTAGGAGACGAGAGGATGGTTCTAACTTTCTGATTGAGGGAGTATAGGTCCCTAGTCATTGCAGTCAACTCCGTAGAAGGATTTCATTGGTAATTTTGAGGTCAAACAAGTAATGTTTAACACAGTAAATATTGTGATAAGAGAATTTCTCACTTGAATAGTGAAAAAACAAAGCTAGATAGAGTAAACCCAATTACTTACCCTGATGAAAGAGGAGAAAAATGAACATCCCACCAGACTAAGAGAGTTAGGGGGGAGATTGTGTTACAGATTGGTATCATAGCAAAGTTCAAACTCTAGGCTTGAATGGGTCACCAATATTACTTGACTATTTGAGAAAATATTTATTTTACCAAGAATGCTTGTTATAAAACTTATTAATGTAATGGATAACAATGGTTTTTTTTTCAAAACGTAGGACGTATTGAAAGACAATTAGAGGTGAATGGTGCAACATAGCATGGAAGACACCTCACACCTCAAAGATGGGGAATTTGATGGTCAGAGATCCAGAGAAACCCCTCCAAAATTGGTAACCAATTTCATAATTCTAAAGGAAGCCAATGAGAGTCTCATGAGAGATCAAGATTAGCATGAATATTTGAATGCAATGTTAATGCATAACTTGTTAGAAATTCAGAAGCACCTGTAACAAGGCCCAGCCATAAGTAATGCAGAATTACAACAATTGGAGATGTTGAAAGCCCCTTTGAATGCCCAAAAGAATGGACTAATCCATAACAATATTGGAAGTATTTATTCCAAGAAGAGGAATCTAGATGTAGAGAAAGGAAGATATGGCGGAAATACTTCCACGGAGTCATCCAGTGGAAATTCTACTTTAGAGGAGTTGTTCAACAATGAAACTGGATCGAGTGTTCTCGGGAAGAAGAAAAAAATACACTCACAGAGTTCTTTGATTAAAGAGTTTAAGAAGGCTAAACCACCTACCTTTGATGGAGAAATCAAGAAGGGATAATAAGCCAAGGCTTAGATGTTGGATCTGAATAAGTATTTTGTGGTACATAATTACTCGGACAATACGAAAGTGAAGATTTCCATCTTCAATCTGAATGGAGGAGTTTCCATATGGTGGGAGGATCTCAAGGAAGTCAAAGGACTGAAAGAGAGAAATATAATCTAGAAGAAGTTTGAGAAGTATTTTAGAAAGGCTTACCTATCAGAGAATTACTTTGATGGGAATATCAAAGAGTTCCATAAATAGAAGTTGGGACGACTTACCATGGATGCTTATGCCAAGATAATTTTAGAGTTTTTGAGGTATGTTCCTTACATCAAGGATGAGAAAGAAAGGATACAACATTTTATCATTGGATTTTCATAGTCATATCAGGACATAATTGAGTTTGATGAGCCTAAAACATTGAAGGATACCATAAGGAAGGCCAAGCGTTTTTATGATCAGTTTAAGCACAAGAAAGATACTTCTAAGGATTGGAAGATAAATGATAAGAGTGGATTCCAGAAGAATGGATTCAAATCATACCCATATAATAATCTGATGAAATGTGCTTAGTTTGGTCATTCATGCAGAAGTATGCATCAACATAATTTTCTATATCATAGAGGAAACATACAAGTAGATCAGGTGAGAGAAAGAGTAGAGGAACCAAAGAAATAACCTTTACAATGTTGGGGATGTGGAGAACCACATCTGTTGAGAGATTCTCCTCACATGAAACATGAAATTAAAATATGTTATCGTGTTCAATAGGCTACTACGGTCAATGATGTGACCAGAAGTGTGCCCAAGATATATGCATTTGTGTAAAATCGGTAAGCATACCACCAAGCTTTTGTAGTGGAGTTGGAAGGTATAATTTCCAAGCAACCCATATCTATTTTAATTGACCATGGATCTAACCTTAGTTATGTCTCACCTCAAGTTATTGAAGCTTGTGCATTACATAGAATAATACATGCAAAGGCATGGTTGGTTCATCTAGCCAAAGGGACTAAGAGAAAAGTGGCAGAAGTGATAAAGGATTGTCCATTTGAAATGAGTGGACTGCATACTCAAGAAACCTTGAATATATTACCTCTAGGATCATATGATGTGTTGTTAGGTATGGACTAGTTGGTAGTTCACAAAGGAAAATTGAATTGTTATGAGAAGACTTTAGAATGTGAAGATGAAGAAACAAATGCAAGAGTTTTGCAAGGCATTTGGAAGCCAGTTTCATTTAGGAAAATATCATCACTACAACTTAAGAAATTTAGTAGAAAATGATGCCCCTTGTATGCAATACAAGTGCTAACTTATTTGAAAGAAAGGAGATGAAGGCTAAAGATCACCCAGTGTTGTGGGATTATAAATAGGTGTTTCCAAAACAGGTGCCTAGACTAAATCCTAAGAGGGATCTTGATTTTTCAATAGATATTGTACCTGGAGTGGTACCAACATCAAAAGTACCCTACAAGATGAGAACACTAGAATTAGTGGAGCTGAAGGTACAACTGAAAGAGATGTTGGATAAAGGTTACACTAGGCCAAGTGTGTCCCCATGGGGAGAACTAGTATTGTTTGTGAAGAAAAAGGATGGTACATAGAGCCTGTGCATTGACTACACAAAATTGAACAATATGACCATTAATTATAAGTATACATTTCCCAGGATCGATGATTTATTTGATCAGCTCAGAGGAGCTGCAATTTTCTCTAAGATTGATTTGAGATCAGGATATCATCAAGTCAAGATCAAGGATGAAGACATCCACAAGACAACCTTTAGAACAAGGTATGGGCACTATGATTTTGTGGTGGTGCCATTTGGGCTTACTAATGCACAAGCTACCTTCATGTGCTTGATAATAGTGTTATCATTAAGTATTTGGATAAATTTGTCTTAATGTTTGTTGATGATATTTTGGTGTACTCCAAGACTAAGGAAGAGCATGGAGAACATCTTAGAATGGTGTTACAAGTATTGAGAGCTCACCAATTGTATGCTAAATTTATCAAGTGTGACTTCTTTCAAAAAGAAATATAGTATTTAGGCCACACCATATTGGCAGAAGAAGTGGCAGTATATGTTGAAAATATCAAGGCAATCATGGATTGGCCTTCCACTCATAATGTGACAAAGGTAGGGTCTTCCATGGGATTAGTTGGATATTAAAGAAGGTTCATTAAGGGATTTTCCAAGATACGTCATCCCATTACTTCATTATAGAGGAATGGGAAGAAATGTGTATGGTCAATAGAGTGTGAAGCTAGCTTTCAGCAGCTGAAGCATTGTTAAGAACCAAACATCAATATAACATAGAAAAACCTCAGGAAAAGTACTCAACACTTTGAAAAAGAGAGAATTTCAGATAATAAGCCTCTTCGAGGGGGCAACCTCCTTTTACCCCACTTAAATGTTCAAGTACAAGATGATTCAAAATGAAAATGTCTCCTTGGTATATATAGGAGACTAGGAGGTATAATTATAACTAATGGCCTAAAGCCGACATAAATAAAATAACATTACTAATCTAATGTGCCCCAATTAAGGGATAACGGGCCAATATTAGGGCTTAACATGCCCCTCCCCTTGAGACAAGTGTTGTCCACAATGCTTGAGTAACTCTGGATGCTTTTGTATAAAAGACTCATCTTCCCAAGTGGAATCTTCAGCTCGTAGTTTCCTCCATTTAATGAGATACTCTGAAATGGATCTATTCCTTAGTTGGTGAATTCTTGTGTCAGTGATGGCTTCAGGCTCCAATATCATTTTTCCTTCCTCGTCAAGTTCTGGAAATATAGTTTGAACTGGGATCTTTTCGCCTATAACTTTATTTAAGCATGAAACATGGAAAACTGGGTGTACTCGTGAAGATGCAGGCAACTCCAATTTGTATGCCATAGTACCAATCTTTTGCAACACCTTATAAGGGCCATAGTACTTTGGTGATAACTTATTATCCTTCTTGGCTTGCTTGAGGGACATCTGTTTGTATGGTTGTAGTCTTAAAAATACCCAATCCCCTACTTCAAATCTTCTTTCACTACGATGTTGATCTGCTTGTTGTTTCATGCGATTGTGTGCCATGGTCAGGTTGTCCTTTAAGATTTGGAGAACTTGTTGTTGATTCTCGATGTGATCTTCCACTGCCTGAACCTTAGATTTTTATTTTAGAGAAGAAGTGATGGAAGGAGGGTGGTATCCATAAAGTGCCATAAATGGTGTCATTTTTGTTGCAGTGTGAAAGGAAGTGTTATACC
>ML777217.1:1617298-1681714 GCA_009831015.1 Picea engelmannii | reverse complement strand
TCAAAATGAAAATGTCTCCTTGGTATATATAGGAGACTAGGAGGTATAATTATAACTAATGGCCTAAAGCCGACATAAATAAAATAACATTACTAATATAATGTGCCCCAATTAAGGGATAATGGGCCAATATTAGGGCTTAAAAAGCATCTTTTGACCAATACCCTTGTTTTGAAGATTGCAGACCCTGAAAAGCATTTCTTGGTTTGTAATGATGCTTGCAAAGAAGGAATTGGTGGATTACTTGTGCAGGAAGGACAAGTGATCAGTTATGAATCATGAAAGATAAATGATCATGAGAAAAGGTATGTCACCCACGATCCGGAGCTTGCAGCAATTTTTCATGCATTGAAGATGTGGAGATATTACTTGCTCGAAAGGAGGTTTGTCTTGATGATAGACCATCGTGGTTTAAAGTATTTGTTTGACCAACCAAGGTTGAATGCTAGACAGGACAGGTGGATGGCATTGATAAGTGATTTTGATTTTGATATCAAACACATAAAAGGGAAGGAAAATAGAGTGGTAGATGCACTCAGTCAGAGTGTGCAGACCATAAACTTAGCAACAACAAGTGTAGGAGAGTTTGACATCAAGCAAAGGATTAGTGCCCTCTTTCAAGAATATGATATTTTCAATCAGGCAAGAGAGGTATTGTAGCAAGAACCCAAAGATAAAAAGTATGAAGGGTATCAGCTTACAACCAATGGACTAATGTTTTATAACAATAGGTTGTCTGTGTCAAATTTAGATGAGTTGAAGCATTTGATCATGGATGAATTCCATAGAAGGCCTTATGTGGGTCACATTGGTTATCATAAAATGGTAACAACAGTAAGGAAGTTGTATTACTGGTAAAAAATGAAGCATTACATTGTTGAATACATTGCCAAGTGTTTGGAGTGTCAACAAGTCAAGGTTGAACACAAACATCTTGCAGGACTATTGCAACCTTTGAAAATTCCATAATGGAAATAAGAGACAATCTCCATGGATTTTATTATTGATTTTCCAAGAACAGTTAGACAACATGATGAAATCATGGTAGTAGTGGATAAGTTGAGCAAGGAAGCTCACTTAATTCCCATTAAATCTACTTTCAAATCTATATATGAAGGAATTTTCAGATTGCATGGTTTACATAAGACCATAATCTCATACAGAGATGATAAGTTCCCTTCAAGTCTTTGGAAAAGATTGTTTACAATTTTGGGAATGTAGTTAGCATTTAGCACAGCATACCATACTCAAATAGAAGTTCAAACAGAAAGAGTGAACAAAGTAGTGGAAGACATGTTGAGGATGCATGACATGCACCAAACCAAGAAGTGGGAAGAATATCTTCCTCTGGTATAGTTTTCCTATAACAATGGTTATCAAGAATCGTTGAAGATTAATCCATTTGAGGTTTTGTATGGCAGGAAGTGCAGAGTTCCAATTAGTTGGGACATTCTAGTGGACAAGATCACACTTGGACTAGAATTGATGAAGGAATGGGAGCAAGAAGTGATCAAGATAAGGTAGAATTTAAAAGTATCCCAGGATAGGCAAAAGAGATACGTAGATAGAAAAAGAACTCACAAAGAGTTTGAGGTGGGAGATTGTGTGTTTCTCATGGTGAAACCCAAGAGGAGTTCCCTAAGGATGGGGATGTGTGCTAAGTTAGCACCCCAATATTGTGGACAATTTGAAGTCCTGGAAAGAGTGGGGCCAGTAGCATATAGACTTGATTTTCCACCTACTATTAGAGTGTATAATGTGTTCCATGTATCTTTGTTAAACAAATATGTTCATGATTAAAATAATGCTATTGATTGGATTGTGCTACAGGTGGAACTAGAGGGATAATTCCAGCCTGAACCTCAATGCATCCTAGACAAGAAAGAAACATTGCTATGGAACCGAGTTATCATGCAAGTCAAGGTGAAATGGAAGCACTTTGGAGAATATTAGGCTAAATGGGAACTGGAAGATGCCATGAGAGTGGCATACCTATTTTTTTTTTATGTATAATTGTATATATATGATGTTTTAAACACGGAGGATGGTGTTCCTCTAAGGGGGAAGGGAATGTAACACCTTATTTTCCCCCATAATTGTAATTATGATAAGACTTCATATAATGTGATTATAAAGAATGTAATTATGTTGTTGATTAATAGAAAACATCAAACAACTGATTGAGAGGGAAATTCCTTAAGTATTGTCCATGATATCACAAGGTGGATTGGTGAGGTGGAATTGAGAGGTTATCAATGAAGAAAATAGGAATTTTTCTCAACATTACAGCCTACACTTTCAAAATTGAATGCATCACCTGCCAACATACTCAGACTTTCATGGATCCACGTGACCATGACCAGTTATGGGTAGAAGCATTGGTGGTTGAAACATTTATAATTGCCGACAAATTTGATGTTTGGGGGAAACAAAGAGTCAATCAGAAACTGATAGAAGGACACCCCTGGATTTCCCCTTTGAATTCAGATCCCTAACTGGAGGTTTACATCTAACAACAGTCATGGGAATCCCTAGGAAGGAATGGAAGAAGAGACCAAAGGTGGAAAACATCGCCCAGATGCAAATATAGGACACAGAAGGATAGACCAGCATACACATAGAGAATACAACAAAATCAAAGAAAGGGAACCCCAACAATAACCTGAGAAATTGAAGACGGGATCTCACAGAGAACCATAGTAAAACAAATTGAGTTGCAGACTCGCGGTTGGACGAAGCAATGAGGAGGAGACTCATGTGCGTTTCTCTGAGTAACGGAGTAGATAGGAACTTTTCCTTGAGGAAAATAGGAAAATTTACTAAGAGCTTAATAGCCACCTTGGAACAAAGAAGTCCTAGATCTAGACTGGAGCAATAGAGGACTGTGGCTTAGTGCTTATGGGAAATAAACCGACACTAGTAAGGGGGGTTCACTAAGGGACTATGTATCAGTGAAGGGACTCCCTTGTGCACGGGAAATCTAGTTGGGAAGGTTTCTAATAAACTCATGGAGGTCTTGATATCAGTGGGAAGAGGACAACTTATGTTGTTGACAATGGAGTGAAGGAAAGTAACATTCCTTAACCATTTTCCTAATTGGGAAGTCAACTAAATCAATCCCCTTGTGGTATCATTGCTTGGCACGGGGGTGGCATGTTGTAGGTAGGAATACTGCAACATAACCTATGATTGGGAGGAAAGGATTCCTCTCTAAGTTAGTTGTTTGGTTGATATTTCACTGAACATATAAGTGTTATAATTTAACTTGTTTGATTCATGTTTAGTAATGAAAATATGTTGTTTTATGGTTTAAATGGTAAATGTGAATGTATGGAAGAAATGGTTGGATTCCTAAGTAAAATGGATTATGCATTTTCTATTTCACTATTAAACTAATATATATATGTAACCGAGTAAGAAGTGCAAAGGTAGGTGTATCCCTATGAAATATGTAAGCCTTTGAAATGGAAAACTTACAGGATATAAACCTTCATTGAATGAGTGATGATAATAATGGGTATAATCATGTGGAACTACAAGCCCTTGAATGGAAAGATTGCAAGATATGAAAATATTCACCAGGGAATTGGTAGAAAAATACCCTAATGCCTGAGGAGATTCTTCGTATAGTTAGGGAGCCTTAAGCTAGCAGAAATCCTTGCTTTGAAATAGAAATTTTGCAGGATATGAAAATATTCATCCAAGTATTGAGGTGAAAGTGACTTGGTTAGTTTGGGAGCGAAGGTGAGAGTCCAAGGACTAGGTACAAACCTTAAAGAATGATCCTAGAAATACCTAGAATCGTTAAGTCTTGATTTAGACTGTTATTATGAGGGAAACTAGTATTTTGAGTCAGGATGATTGTCAATCGTTGATTTAGTGTAGTGAGATGATCCTAGTCGTTGGTCGAATGGCGAGACCATCGAAGTGTCTATGTGAAAGGTTGTGTTGGGACTCTGATGAGGATGACTCTGAGTCAACAAGGGTCGTTGATTTATCATAGGACCAGGAACTGAAATCATGGTTGTTGGTGTCACATGTAAGTTTGTTGGGAGGAAGATTATCAGAGGCATGGAAAGAAGGTATGAGATGGGAGTCTGACGATGAGATAGTTAAAGGAGAATATATATGTTGGAAGAAATAATGGTAGATTGTAGTCGTTGGATCTTGTATGATCCATTCTAGGGAGAAATTTCTAGTAATCTTAACTTCCGTTCAGTTGTAAACACTGAGAAAACCCTGACCATCAGATGAAGAGAATGAGGATCATTAGATCTGTCGGAGTGTGTGTTGTTGGAGTTAGTTTTTCGGAGTGGATTTCGATGCCCGAAATGGATTCACTCCAATGGAGGAGGACTCTGAGAGTGAATGAGGATTGGAGGTCAGAGAGTGGGCGCGATGTGATCTCAACTATAGGATCGTTGTGGGACCCACTTGTTCATCTAGCGAGCAGTTGAAGAGACAGATGATAACTGTCATGTAAGTAGAAGGACTAATAGGATATGATCCATTTATTTTCGAGTCCGAGAGCCATTGGATCAGTTAGAATAATCCATCAAAATGAGACCATCGAAATGGAATTTAAGTCTGTAAATTGTTGTTTTGATGGGAAATGGTCTGAGTCATTCTAGATCGTCAATTTGGGGGGAAAAGGGTGGTTCTAACCATCTTATTGAGTTTGTATATGTCCCTATTCCTTGTATCGAACTCCATATAGGGATTTTGTTGGTAATTTGGGGGTCGAACAAGTAAGTTTTAACATGGTAAATATTTTCATAAGAGAATTTCTCACTTGAATAGTGAAGAATTGAAACCAAGGAGAGTAAAATCGATTACTTACCCTGATGAAAGAGGAGGAAAATGAACATCCCACTAGCCTAATAGAGTTAAGGGTCCAAGTGTGTTATATAGATATCCACCCTTTTCTGATGATCTATCGATGTTGCCAAGTTGAGGACAAAAGGGGTAACGTATCTTTGTCAATGTTGATCAACCATGAATCGAAAGGTAAATCCAAGCTGTATGATTATCAACAAGGATGAATCTTGAATGTTGAATCTTTCTGCATGATTTTTTTCCACTTCGATGACCATATGATTCCACGTCATCATGTCATGTTATTGATTGCACGTCACTTGCCACATCATCATGTCATATCACCATACGGGTCCACATCACTTGACACATCATCTTCTGTACGGACAACCTAACGAAATTTTTATAAAAGAGAAAATATATTGATAGTGTGTTAATGTTTATATATTTTGTCGATGTTGATGAATATGACAGAGTGTGTCGATGGTCAAATCAATGGTCAACAATAATATTTCTTGATTATTTTATTCCGATGCTCCGAAAGAATCTCTGAAGGAATATTATTTTCAGATGTTTACTATAGATAATGTTAAAACAGTTTTTGTTGACCCCAAAATACTTTTTCCAAAGCCTAGATAGCTGAAAATGACATTTTCCCTGAGTGCCAAAAACATTCTAAAAATTTTGTCGATGAGAGAAAATATCCTTTTGGTATTTTTATGATAAATTTTGATTCCAAACTCCATTTGAGGCTTGCATTATACTTTTGGAAAGGTCTCATCATGATATTCAACTTTGTAGTTATAATTTTTCCTTGATTCTGCCTTGTTTGTTTCCAAGTTTTGAAATAAATCTACGGTATGAAAAATATTATAATATTTTCACTATAACCATTGATTTTGATCCTTATTTTGAGAATTTATTATATCATTGGAAATGTATCACCAATATATACAAATTTTGTATTATAAAATTTTGTTGATTTGGCACAATTTGTTTTAGGTTTGCTAAATAAAGGAAATCATGATCAAGGAAGTGACTTGAATGTTTTGTTTTAAGATCAGTAGATTGTTTTATCTGATAAATTTGTTAGGAAATGAGATGTGTAGTCCTAATATACATTTTTTAATATCCAAGTATAGTAAAGGGTAATCATATACCCTGGTGAGGAGAATTCCAATTTTGTATATTGCAAACTAGTTGATTTTCGTCAGTTAACAAATAAAAGCATGAGAATAGAGTTGGAAGAATTACTAATTGGGTGCTTGACCATTCCAATTTTAGAAGTGGAAGATTATTGAATATTGAATAACAACTCAGTTGGAGTGTGTTGTGCCTAAAACAGAAAATCAAATTAAAGATGCATGCATTAGATTGCTAAAGAAAGAACAACATGTTGAATTACTTAATCAAGGAAAGATTTATAAGGTTGAACATGCATGAATTGAAGTTGGCAACTAATTGGAAATGTGGTTGATGCATGGTCTTCTACATGACTATTTTATCAAGACTTTTGTTCACTAAAGATGCAAATTGGATTAGAAGATTGCATGCCTTTTTACAAAGTCATTGTTAGTTTTTTTACACAATTAGATTGGTTTTTATCTTATAAAAAAATATATTGACCTCTTAGTAAAGGGCCTTTGATCTCTGGAGAAAATTCAAGAGGATTGTAAGTGGAGAGTTATTTCAAGGATGAATTCAAAAACTCTTTAGATTCAAGACATTTTGGTTTGTCGAAATTTTGTGTGTTTATTCATCATTGTGGATTATTATAAAATTGATTAAATGTTACAGGAATCTAGTAAGAATTTCAATATTGTTAAGCTATCTTATTTCGTTGAATGAATTGTTGGATACTTTCGGTGAATGATTATTTGATTTATTATTTAATATTATTGTTTTTGTCATCTGAGACATTATGGAATTATTTCTAAATGTCTCGCATTTAAAGTTTATCTCTTTTTGTTGTTAATTAGTTATTATTTCTTGGTTTTTATCTGATGAGTAATATATTCTTAATGGAATTATTTCCTCGGGAATCTAAATTCTCATATAGTTTTCATTGACTATTATCACAGGTTATCCTCAACACAGATTTCTCCAAATTCCTTATTTTAATTCTTTCCTACAGTAGATAGCTATAAAATTACAAAGGAATAAAAAAATGGAAAGAACAAAATCAAACAACTTTTAAAGCCAATTGAATGGTTGTCGGACCATTATTAACCCGAAGGATTATTCCATACCAAATAGGGAGGAATCTAATTGGACCTCATCCTTGGATTTAATACCTATTGTTGAGAAATAGGAATCCAACCCCCTCAACAGTGAGTTGCAAAGCAAAAAAAAACTAAATTACAGTAGTCATATGGAATTTTCAATTAATGTACATTGTGCTATCTATTTTTATTTATTTATCAAATTGACTATATGTTGAAACATGACATTGACTTGTAGGTGGAAAAAATAATAAGAACAGGGTGCATAAAACATTGTTTAATATATGGAAGACTTAGACTATCGTAAAGAGAGTAAGACGCCAAAATCTACAACAAACATTCCCTTGTTATCTGTTGAAGTTCAAAGAATCCCAATAGGAACCACTTCAAATGTTGAAAACCTGAAAAATGACTATCAACATGCAATGACCTGCATATATAGGTTTACATAGACAATTTCACAGATTGCCTCCTCCCTTAAACGTATTGTTGTTGCATGTAAGAGATGTGAATTTCTTTATTCAAGTGAGGTAACCCAAGTTTTATTCACATACAACCATTTCTTTGCTTGAATTTTTAATTTTGTTTAATTTTTTTCCATTTGTGTTTAGTTATGAACCCTCCTTTTTCTCGAATGGCAATGCTCATCAATCATAGAAAGGAACTTCAGGTATGGGAGGTGAAAAAATGTTGAAAGACTCAATAAATGGGCATGAAGTTTCAACCCTCGATGTTATAAAAGTACTTGAACCAAAACATACAAAGGTATGGTCCTTGTAAAAATATATTTTTATAGAAATTTATTTTGTAGGGTTGTTTTTGTGTTACATGCTTTGGCAATATATTGATTTATACTACTTTCTCATGATTTGGTAATATATTGATTTATACTAGTTTCTCCTTCTCAACAACATAGTATTTCAACAAGATTCCAAGTTAAATTTGAATGAATATCTCCCTAATCAAAATATTGCCAATACTCATTTCTATATGGAAATACCTACACAATATCTTAAAAAATCCCTAATATCACCACATATATTTTTCGTTTAACTCAAAATTATATCAATTTTCTTGTTCTATGAAGGTTGTTAATTCTCATCTCTTCAAGACGAAATCATTGGAGGATATGTCTAATAACAATGCTAAGGATTTCCAATATTAGATTGTTCAGTGCATATGGAATGTCCTATTTATATTCCAATAATCACCACTTCCATTTTTTATTAGGGTCTATTCTAGATGGCCTAGCATGTGGATGCACACATCTTGCATGCTTTTGTAAATTTTCATAAGTTCCAACAAATGAAATGGATTCTTGAGAAAAACCCATATCATTAGCATTCAAATATTTTCAAATTGAATGCACAACAACCCAATACCCTTTAACTTTACCTCTTAATAGAGGGAAAACTAAATATAGCAATTTACATTATCTATGTAAAAGAAATCATGATTGGTCTTGAACCTTTCGTGTAAATTTCAATTTACCTATTAGAATTCATAGATTTTGAATTTTGAGACATTCCCAATGCCAAAACTACATGATAACTTTTCAACCTATCAACTCATGATCTTGAAGGGGAAACCAATTCAAAACTTTAGTGAGTAGAGATTCTAAACAAATATCAAATCCATTTTTGGACGTTGATATAGTCTATGCACATGTTTATTATAGTTATATTTCAATTTGTTGAATACATATTGCACCTACACTAGTTCCTCTTATGGAATTTTACTTCTCAATCTAGAGCTTTCAAATAAATTTCTGACCCAACCTATACAGTGAAAAAATTAGTTTGAGAATATCATTATCTCTTTCCATTTTTTTGTAGTTATGTTCATTTCAATAGTGCCTCGGAATTGATTTAATCAAATATCTTGGCATTTTCTTTCAAATGAATGCCTTAAATTCTTATTGGCATGCTAGTACAAAGTTATTTCTAAACTTTGTTTAGATATGACATAAGAATAACAAACCCAAAATCAAGAAACCTATCATCATGGAAAATTGCATCTCCATAATATGGATATGCAACTTTAATGAACCTTTCATATTTTTCGTGCTCAAAAGGCCTCACATGAATATGATTTCTTAGAGAGAGATTGTGTCAAGCCATCATATTTAGGGTTAAGGAGAATTTGTTTCATGATGAATGGAGGTAGAAACTCAAATAAAGAAGATACCCCGAGTGAAATTTGTGATGAAATGTTTTGAACAAAATCACCTTGACCATGTAGACCATGGATTTCCTGTAATAGGGTATACACTTCAATAATGTTTTCTATATTCCCCTCACGTAAAAGGATAACTATGATATTACTTATCTTGCTCTGCCTTGTCCTAAATTGCATCACAAATTTGTGTTGTCAAATTGAAGAGAGTCATTTTTTATATGGCCACTTTAATGTCAAAGACCCTTGATAGTATCATGATGCAACTGATTTTGTAATAAAGATTAATATTGTTATGATCCAATGCCTTAAAAATGATAAAAAGTCTATGAACATAGTCCACTTTGAGGGGGAAAACTCCTTTTACAATATATCCAATTCAGAATACAATATGAGATGAGATGTGATGATCATAATACTAGGTATCTTTGGTATATATATATATATGACACAAAGGGTACAACTATAATGAAAGGGTGCAATGAAGGGTCCTAGCCTACATGAAAATATAACACTAGAAATGTAATAATTCAATATCTAGGGATTAATAAGCAGTTTTATGCATAGCATGGGGATTTTTCTAGGGATTTACATGCCCCTTCCCTTTAAACAAGTGTTGTCCTCAACACATGACTAACCATGAGTGTTTCTACAAGAATAAATCATCTTCCCATGTTGCCTCTTCCAATGGTAGGTTCTTCCATTTGACTAGGTACTTTGTAATTGCTCGATTTCTCAGCTGCTTAATCCTTGTTTCGAGGATTGTTTCTAGTTCTAGTATGATTTTCCATTCTTCATTCATATTTGGTAAAACAATTTGGACTAGGATCTAGTTTTCAATGACCTTTTTTAAGAAAGAAACATGTAAGACTGGATGTACACGTGAAGATGAAGGCAAATCCAATTTGTAATCCATACTTCCAATCCTTTGAAAAACCTATAATAGGGAACATAATATTTGGGTGATAATTTATTGTCCTTTTTTTTTCCTTGAGGGACATATGTTTATATGTTTGTATCCTCATAAATACCCAATTCCCCACTTCAAATTCCCTTTCACTATGATGTTGGTATACCTATTGTTTCATCCTATTTTGTGACATAACCAAGTTGTCCTTCAATAGTTTAAGAACCTATTGTTGGTTCCCTATGTGGTCCTCCATTGTTTGAACCTTTATAGTCCTTTTCAAGGGAGATGTGATGGATGGAAGATGATATCCATAAAGTGCCAGAAATGGGAAAAAATTTTATGAAGTATGGAAGGATGTGTTGTACCACCATTTCACCAAGGGAAATCACTTGACCCATTGTGTATGTTTATTAGATGCAAAGCAATGAAGATATCATTCTAGACATGTATTCACAAACTCAGTTTTCCCATCGTATTAAGGATGGTAAGATGAGTTGTGAGCCAATTGAATACCTAAACAAAAAAATAATTCAGTCCAAAAATTTCCAATGAAAATTGGATCTGTGTCACTTACAATAATCTTGGGGACTCCATGTAGATTTTAAACTATTTCCATGATTTTAAAATTCCCATACTTTGTCATTCAACCCAATACTACCATGATGACCATATTTCCTTCATATTTGGGTAAACTTGTAATAAAATCCATTGACACATCTTCCCAACATTGACTTGGTATAGATAATGGTTTTAGGAAGTGTCTTGATTGTCTCTCCCTTATTGTATTGGAATACCACACATTCAAACAAAAACTTTTAAACATCAGTTTTAAGAACTTCCCAGAAAAAATCCTTCTTGATTATATGGTATGTTTTCAAGAATCATGAATGTCCTCCTATAGGAGAAGTGTGCAATTCTAGAAGGACATTTAGTTTTAGTTGGGAATTCTTACATAAGTATAAGTGATCATGATACCATAGAAAATCATTCTTCCTTACAAAATTATCTAATGAACGGGGGTCCTCTTTTAGTTGTTGAATGATCTTTCATACCTCTTGATATTTCTTTCATTATATCCTTCCTTCTTCTACCCAATTAGATTATGGAATAGAAATAGCACATTGTAAAACCTTATGTTTCTTCTTCTTTCCTTGAAAGGGCATATACCACAACATTATGTTTTTATTTTTTGTAGATAATTTTAGAGTCATAACCTAGCATATTTGTAACCCATTTTTGTTTCTCTTCTAAAGATAATCATTGCTCCAAGAAGTATTTCAAACTATCATGATTTTTTTTTACTTTGAAGTATCTTCCTATTAGGTATGGATGTCATTTCTTAATTACATGTAGTATGGTGGGTTTGAGTAATTTTTTTCCCTTAAGTTGGTTGTTTTCAAAGGAAAGGGGCACTCCTTCTTGCATTAAAATTGCACCAATTCCATGGCCTAAGATATCACACTCCACAATAAATGTTTTTGTGAAGTCAAGTGTAGCCATGATGGGAGCTGTACACATAGTCGCCTTAAGTTTTTCAAAAGATATAGTTGTTGTTTGAGTCCAAGAAAATGCTTCCTTCTTTAATAATGATGTTATAGGTGTTGTTAGTTGACCATATTTCTTGACAAACTTGCGGCAATACCCTGTCAATCCTAAGAATCCTCTAATTTTCTTCAAGGTTTTGGGAATTGGCCATTCCCTCATAGATTTAATTTTGTTAGGGTACACTTTTACACCTTCGTGAGATATAATATAACCCAAATATTCCACTTCTTTAACCCCAAAGTGTAACGCTCCCCATCCCGTTCAGGGAACACTACTTGTGGAATAACACAAAAATGAAATATCTTCTTGTTGATTTATTTATTGTAGCTTACCCACTACATTTTAAACCAGATTTTGATGCCCGTAAATGAAATGCATCTATAGTAGTCTAGATGAACATGAATTGGAGAAAATGACTCATTCACGGCAACAATTAAACCATTCACATACACAAATTAAGCAACAACAATTAAACTTGGGAAATGACACACAAAATAGGTAAACACTTATATTTGTAAAAAAATTATGCAACCAGCTACTTGGGAAGGAAATTTCACCCAAACATAGACCTATTGTTCCAAATGTCAACAGCAAGTCACCCCCGAGATGGGGCTAGGAATACACAAAAGAAGGGTGTCTCTCACAGTCCCCTCGCAATTTAGTATTGCACAAGCCACTAGTTCTCTCCTACAACTATCTTAAATTCCCTCTTACTCTCTTCCTCTTGACCTTCCCAACCCAAGGAATGTACCCCTTCACTACTCTCAGTCCATCGGGCATCCCATTCATTTATCAAGGTCTCTCTGGTACAAGTAGCTAGGAATATCTCAACTTAGAACTCAAGGGAACTCACTTATAGGAAAAACACCAACAAAAACAATAGAAAACACTTGTTGATACAATGAAAATCGCCTAGGAGTTCACTCTTCAGGTACGACAACCTGTATCTTCAATTTCCAGCTCCAAAACACTCCTAAAATTATTCCATCACACTCCAAAATTCACCCATCATTGTTATTCCAACTCCCAAGCTCTCCTTTCTTCTTCACTCATGTTGTTCATGTCCAAACTCTATGTCTAAAACTGCTTGTTACTACCCATACAAATTTCCTCTCTTTCCCCAAGATAGTTGACAGTTCACTCTGCCTAATGTTGATTGTACTTCAACCCCGTGCTCTTCAATAATATGGTGTAACACCCATGTTTCCTCCAGCTTGTAAATATAACTTTAACTTGCCAAAAGACTATGGGAAGACTGAATATGTGTGGATGTTGAAATTGATGAAACTTTTTGATATAAAAAGGTAATGTATGTATTTTTGCTATTAAATAAAATGGATAGTGTTGCATGACTGTTGAAGGGGTTTGCCAAGGTAGATCATGATGTATGAGAGAGATGGTGAGGGGAACCAGCAATGGTTGATATGACCCCCACCAAACCAGTACCTTATTGGATTTAAATTACTTAGACCCTGAACAATCCTCTGACCCAAAAATAAGTTACCAGTCAGGCTAGTAGTTGGGAAGTCCTCCTCAAGAGTTAATGAGGAGATGGGCAGAGTACCCATATAAAATACTTCCTGACCTGACCACGAAATTGGGATTCGAAACCATGAAATCTTGTTGAGAAAGGAAGGAAAATAAGGGAATTCATGGGTAGAGAGGATTGCAAAAAAGATGAGTCGAGAGACCATTATTCCAAAGGGATAAGAGCGTGTACATCTCTCTGGTTCTTAAGAGAACTGGAAAATAAAAATAAAAAATAAAAAAAAATTCTTTGGGTGCAAGAAGTTGTTGGCAGCGTTTTCAGTCGAAGCTGATAAATGGGGTTTTAGAGAATAAGAGTTACTAAGGAAGTAATTTTTTCACATCCCCTTGATTAGTGGAGAGAAAATTGTTTTTCCAAGTTTATGTGGGAGGAGGAGAGTGGCCTCCATCCCTAACTGTCATTGAAAAAGAAGGAAGGGTCTCTCTCTTAGCATCATGATCTGGCTAGGGGGTGGACAGAGGTAAATCCATCCAAGAGTGGTTGTGCCTATGATTGGGTGGAAACGGTCACCCCTCTTAGCAGTTTCTTCACTATCATGTTTCTTGATAAGTATTCATTATCATGTGTACTAGAATTGAAATGATGGTTGAATGGTTGTGTCTATGACTAAAATTTGCATTGCATGATTAATGTAGAAATTCATATTGTTTTTCGGTCAACCCTTGCATTTGAATGGTTTATGTTTGCTACATCTTAACAGATGGAGAGTTATGAGACATGGGTCTTCAAATGAATTTAGGAATACATTTACGATTTCTATATTGGTTGGAAAATCCTTAAGGGAATTTTCCCAATGATTGATTTTATAATGTAAAAGTTGGGGTATACTTCTCTAGAACACCTCAGTCATGTTGACCCCTCAAATTTACCTTCGCAAATCACTAAGTTCGAGCTTTGTGAAAGGAGGGTGCCTCCTTCAAACCCTTTGTCGGTGTGACCAAGGGATAATTTCCACAACCCTAACCAAATCACAACTAAGAATTGAGTGTGCAACCCTGAGACTTGTCAGATGATCCATATGACCAAGACCTTGGAACCCTTCGCAAGGTCCGAAAGGAGCTAAGTTATTTTGGCTTCAAAACTCTAGGAGTTTGAAGCTTCGGGATGCTATGACTTTACAACCTTAGAAACCAATCGAAGGAAACCTGCTGGTATGGTTACCAGTGAGGTTGGTCGACATCTCGTGGTTTCCTTACTTGCGACCGTGGGATCTGTCCCATCATTAAACCCTGATCCACTTCTCGATCATGAAGTGATGAGAACTGTAGATACGAGGACATTCAAGATCTTCTCTGGCCCTTGGATATACATTGTGGTCAGGCCGACGTTGACCACTCTGGGTGAAAAGGAGTGTTAAGCAGGTGGAACCCATGAACGCCAAAATCGTGAAGTGATGAGAACCGTAGATCTAAGGACATTCAAGATATTCCATGATCGTTGGATCTATGTCGTGGTCAATCTGTCGTTGACCACTCCATGTGAAAAGGAGTGTTAATCAAGTGGAACCCCTAAACACCGAACTCGTGAAGTGGCGAGAACCGTAGATCCATGGATGCTTTGGAATCTCCCATGACCGTTGGATCTACGTCACGGTCAGTCTGGCGTTGACCCCTATGGGAGAAAGGGAGTGTTAAACAGGTAGAACCCCCAAACACTGAAGTCATGAAGCGATGAGGACCATTGATCTAAGGATACTTCGGGATCCCTCCTAACCATTGGATCTAGACTGTGTTTAGCCTGGTGTTGACCACTCAGGGAGTAAAAAGGAAATTTCACCATGGATTCCCTGCTAAATTCGCGAAGCAACGGAGGCCATAGATATATGGATCTACGTGGACCCATCTCGACCATGAGATATAAGGGGTATTGGGAGGTTTTTGGAAGGAGCTTGAACTTCGGAGCTCCAGGAGATTTCACAGGTAGGAGAGGCTAAAGACTCCCGGAGGTTTTCCATCCAGAGTGATGTGGCACATTGACGTCACCTAGGGTGACGTGGACCCATGTTCAACATGCCACGTGTCACCTTGATTCATGATTTTTATAGACCCTATATGTTAATTGGAATGTGACACTTGTCGCCTATTGATGGGTCCATGTGTCATATCCTCCTATTTCCATGTGTCAACCATGGGTACATGCTCGCATGCCCTAATAGCTTGTGGAATACTTCAGGGCACTGGGAGTTCAGAACTTTGGGGAATTTGGGATGTTGGAACGCTGGGGTTAATTTGGTCGAAGGCCCGGATCCACCTATCCCTACCTCTGCATTTAATGTGCCACCACGTGTACGTGTGGACCCTTTGGGAGTCTAGGAATTTGGAACTACGGAGGTTTGGAGTGGTGTGATTGGATTAGTCGAAACAGACCGAAGGTCTGGATTTACTTTCCTGCTCCTGTAGGTTGTCGGACAATTTAAATATAATTAATTAAATGAAAAGGGACCCTCTCTAGGACTCTGACATTTGGGGGATTTGGGTTCATGAGAACATGAGGAGGAATTTTTCTGAAGACTGAATACTTAGGCACTAATTAATATTAATGAATCCAAGTGCCTTGCAGATTTTGGTAAAGAGTGGGATTTTGCTATGTTAATGGTTAATTAAGCTAGTAGACCTATAGGAGCTAGACAAATGTCAAATTCGGGTTGGAAGAGTCTTTGTATACTATGATGATGTGTAGTTCCAGGTGATAGGGAACCACGTGGGTGCCACATGGATGTAAGGGACTCTATTTAATGAAGGCTTAAAGAACCTTGAAGGGCCATAACTTGCAATCCAGAGCTCGAATTTGAGCATGGTGGCAGTCTTTTGGAATCTCTTACCAAGCAAAAGGTAATGGAGGTCTCGGAAAGAGGATTTGAGATGATTGAGAAAAGATAAATTTGGATTCCCCATCCCTTAAAAAGGTACTTTAGAGGTCAAGTGTGTTACATATGGAATGTGACTGTCACACCCACCCTATGATAGATATTCAATGATTGGGCACTCACACAATCAAACTGAAATAGAAGTTTTCCCCAATGATAAATAAATTCAAAAAACTAGTTTTGGATTAAAAATCATAAACCTTTTCCCTTTGGGCCCCCTCTTAGACACTCTCAGGCATCCCCCTTACTTGTGGGTTAATCAGCCCCCATCTCTGTCCATTCCCAGTAATTGGCATCATAATTTTTTATTAAAAACATAAAATGCATTTTGCAAATTACATCGCTTGGACACAACCATTTTCCTATATAAATTATGCATTAAATAAAATTAGGATTATAGTGGAGATGTTACATTACCCCTCCCCTACAATTATGCATCACCCCCTATGCACAACACATGCCAAAAACATATACAAATTTACATTACAATGTTCAGAAAATAAAAACAATTTTTGCAAATTTTTACCCTCTAACAGCAGTCCAAACCAAAATATCTCGTTCTTCTCAAACTGTTGACCCGAGTAATGTTACCCCTTAACTTCCTTCAGTCCATCGGGATGCACCATTATTTTATTTGGGCTATTAGTGCTGACCAAGAATTTTTGAGATGAGGTTCTAGAACTCTAGTTGTCCAAAAATGGAGTCTTGTATTTTTCAGCTTTTGTTTTCTTCAAAATCAAAAAACAATTGTGGGTATTCATCCCACATATTTTTCATTTTCCCATGTTGCATCTTCAATATTGTAGCACATCCATTGAACCTTTACCATCCCTATGGATTTTTTCTTGCACACTTTGACTTTCCGGTCCAAAATGCATATCGGTTCCACCTGGAAATCGCCTTCATTTTCCACCTGGATCATAGTCCAATCAATTATGTGGTTAGGGTCAAGCACATACTTATTTAATAACGATACATGAAAAAAATTATGCACTCTCATGGATGCAGGAAATGCTAACATGTATGCAACTGGCCCTATCTTTTCTAATATTTCAAATGGCCCACAATATCTCATTTCCAACTTTGAGAAACAACCCATTATTATCAAGCTTCTTTTTGCTTTCACTTTTAGGAGAACATGTTCTCCCACTTTAAAATCTCTGAAAATTTTGTTCTTGTCTGCATAGCTTTTCTGCATGTCTTAGGAATCCTTTAAATTTTATCAAATCCTTTCCATCTACTCTTCCATTTCCTTTAACAAATATGGCCCAATGATGGTTATGTATGTTGGGTTGTCCCAACTCACTGGTGTGTTACACTTTTTTCCATACAAAGCTTCAAAATGAGTCATTTTTAATGAGGCCTGATACCTATTATTATAGGAAAAATCCACTAAGTGGATGTTGTCTTCCCATTTTGATGGTTGATCCATCACATACGTCCTTAGCATTTCTTCAATTATCCTATTGTTCCTTTTTGTTTTCCCATCGTACTTTGGGTGATATGATGTACTAAGATTCAGATTTGTTCCAAAACCTTTGAACAAACCTTTCCAAAATTTGGATATAAAGTTGGAATCTCTAGTTGAAACTATTGTCTTAGTAACTCCATGTAGCCTAACAACTTCCCTCATGTAGATCTCTACAATGTTTTCTTCCTTATGTGTTGTATTTACGGGAATAAAATGCACTACCTTAGTCAATTTGTCCACCACCACCACGATGGAATCATGTTGCTTCATTGTCCTGGGAAGATTTATAATAAAATCTATTGTGAACACCTCCCACTTCCACTCAGGAAAGGGAAATGGTTGCAACAGCCCGACTGGATGTATGTGCTTCGTATTTACATTTTGGCACTCTAGACACTGGACTATATAGTTAGCCACTTCTTTCTTCATCCTCAGCCAAAAATATTGGCTTCTCACAGTTGTAATGGATTTATGATATCCTGGGTGCCCAATATATGGCACATGACGGATTTCTCTCAGAACTATATTTTTCATCTCTGTGGAATTTGGCACATACACCTTGCCTCTGTACAAGAGGATTCCATCCTCTTTTAATTCATAATTTTTAATTTTCTTGTTGTAAGTTTTCTTTTATTTGCAAATAAAGATTATATAAATTTGTTGCTTCTAGAATTTTATATTTTAAATGTCTCATGTACATGTTGATGGTTTAAATATGCACTTCATGAGCTCTTCTTCTAAGTGCATTGGCCACTTGATTTTATTTTCCTTTAATATGTTTAATTTCAAAGTCATGCCCACTAAGAAATTATGGCCATCTAGGTTGTCTAGCATTTAGTGTTGGTTGTCCAAATAATTGTTTCAGACCATAGTGGTATGTTCTTATCTCAAACCTTTTCCCCATGAGGTAATGTCTCCATATTTTTAATGCATGTACAATTTTTTCTAACTCTAGATCATGGGTTGTATAATTTCTCTCATTCTCCTTTAGTTTTCTAGATTCAAAACATACCACATGATCCTTTTGACTAAGGATTCCACCAAGCCCTTCCTTGCATGCATCTGTGCACACCAAAAATTATTCATCTAGATCTAGAATTTTTAACATGGGGGCACTTGTTAAAATGTCTTTCAATTGTTGGAAACTCTCCTCACATTTTGGAGTCCAATCAAACTTCACTCCCTTCTTTTGCAATGAAATGATTGGGCTTGCAATCTTTGAAAACCCCTTTATGAATATTCATTAATGACCAAAAAGACCCATAAATGGCCTCACCTTCGACACATTAATTGGCATTGGCCACCCTTTAATGGCCTCTACTTTCTCGGGATCAACTTCTATCCCATCTGCTGAAATAATGTGCCCCAAGTAGTGGATCTTCTTTTGATAAAAGATGCACTTAACTAGTTTGGCATATAATTTATGTTCCCTTAAAACCTTTAGCACCATCCTTTGATTCTCCCTGTGCTCCTCTTTAGACTTAGAGTATATGAGAATATCATCTAAGAAAACAATTACAAACTTGTCCAAGTACTCCCTGAATACTCCATTTATTAGACACATAAAAACAACCAGGGAATTTGATAGTCCAAATGGAACTACCATGAATTCATAATTCCCATACCTTGTTCTGAACGTTGTGTTGATATCTTATTATTTTATCCTCACTTCATGATAACCTGATCTCGAGTCAATCTTGTAAAATATTCTCGCACCTTTCAATTGATCAAATAAATCATTAATCCTTGGCAAGAGATATTTGTTCTTTATAGTGACCTTATTCAACTATCTAAAATCAATACAAATCCTTAAGGTTCCATATTTATTTTTCACAAGAAGAGTTAGGGCTCCCCAAGGTGACACACTTGGGTGTATGTACCCCTTCTTCAAAGGCTCCTCTAGTTGCATCTACAACTCTTTCAATTATGGTGTGCCCATTATGTAAGGCCTCTTGGACACTAGGGAAGCATCTGGCACCAAATCAATAGAGAAATTGATATCCCTCTTTGGTGGAAGCCCTGGGATTTCATCAAAAACATCTGCAAAATATCTCAAGACAGGATGGTATTCAAGAATATCCATTTTATCTCTAGCTGCCTCTTCCATATGGGCTGCAAAAATTTGACATCCTTTCCTGAAACTCTTTTTCAGTTGCATGGATAAAATTTCTCTAACAGCTACAACTCTCGGAATGCCTTGAATCTTTCTTTGTTTCCATTTCTCATCAAGACAAGTTATTGTATTTTTGTAATAGTCTAAGAAAACATGGTATTTTTCCAACCAATCCATGCCAATTAGACAGTCATATGAACCCAATGGTATAATGTTTACATCTACCCTTAGGTTGAGTCCATTCATGTCTATCGGAAAATCTTTGACCAGCTCATTGATCTTTCTCTTAGCCCCTATGGCTAACTATTTCAATAATCTTTGACCCCTTTGCAAGTGAAATATTTCAATAATGTTAGAGTTTATGTAACTATGGCTAGCTCCAGAATCAATCAAAATTGTTATGGGATGGTTATCAATCTTACCTTCCACTTCAATCATGGGTGATTGATATTTTGATTGATTGTTGTCCAAGGCTGCATAAATCCTTAGCATGCTTCCTCCCATATCTCCCATTGTTTCATCCTCTTGAATGTTGTGTAAAGTCCTCATTCTTTCTCCTTTGTGAGGGCAGTCCTTATACAAGTGATTCCCCTCACATCCCGAACATTGTACAAGTTGTTTCCTTGGCCTTTTCCCAAAAGAATATGTTGTCTTGTGTTGATTTTGTGTTGACTGGCCTTGTTGGTTTTCTTGAGATTTATTCTTGAAAAATGGTGGCTTAAAACATTTCTTCATTTTCTCCCTCTTTCCTTTCATCTTGTCATTCCAATTCTTTTGAAAGATTGGCCTCCCTCTGCTCTGCTCATAGAGATGCCTTTCTCTCCTCATGGTCTCCTCCAAAGTGTTGGGGTTATCATATTGAATCTTATTACTATAGAAAGAGGGTAACCCACTCAAAAACATTTGGATTTTGAATTTCTCATCCTTTATGAAGACAACATATTTCAACAATTCAAAGAACCTCTTCTCATATTCGTCCATGGACATGCTTCCCAACTTGAGTTCAAAGAAGTATTTCATATTCCTCCCATAGTAATGCTCAGAAAAATATGTATCTTGGAAATATCCTTTGAACTACATCCATGAGACCCTCTTCTCATCAATATGTTTGGATTTATTAAGTTGATCCCGCAACATGGTTGTCTTTCCTTCCAAGTGGTAGGTTGCAATTATTTTTTCTACCCTAGAGGGGTAATCATATAGATGGAAATATTTCTTCATTTCCAGTAGTTAGGCCTTAGCCTCTTCTCCCTTCCTGTTCTCACCATTGAAATTAGGTGGCTTTGTTTTCCTAAGTTCACCTTGCCATATGTCTCCCTCGGGCCTTTTCCTCTGCCTCCTGACAGAGGACACACTTGAGCTTCTCCCTGCCCCTGAACTAGCATGATCTCTCCTAGTGTATTTCTATGGGGAATGATGGTGCCTTCTCCTACCCCTTGATTTCCTATCATCCTCATGCCCATCTCTTATGCTATGGATTTTTTATGTTTTCACTTGTATAGCACTAACTTCGGGCTTGGTGCTAGTGTCCTTTTTGGCTTGCTTCTGGAACATATTCAAAATTTGAAGTATCTCTTCCTGAGCCTTCCTAATATTTTTATTATCAGCTCTATATCTCTGCAATTCTCTATGCATGATTCTCATAGTTACATTCTCTTTCATGTCCCTTCCTCCATTTGACTCAGTCTCAACATTCCCAATGCTAACATGTAGGCCTCTGAATTATTCCTCATGACTGTAGGCCCCTTGGGAATATTCCATTGATTTGGTTCTCATATAGAAACCAAAATTCTTCTCTGAACCTCGAATTATGTAGAAAATGTGCATGCAAACAATTTATGTTAGATGAAAATAAACACATACACAATTTGGGAGAAAAAAAAACATTATTTTTTCTACCCTTTAATGCCACCAACACCTTCTTTTGATTTTACTGTAAAACATTTTGCTCAAAATATTTGTTTTGGATTAATAGATGGATTCTACTCCTCAATACATTTCCATCGACTATTTATTTTCCCAATTTTGAGTTCCAAGCAGAAAGTTATGATCTTTAGAAGTTTTGACCATTTTCCCTTTTATATCCCTGCATGTTACAAGTGTTCTCTTTATCTCTCTTGTCACATGTTAAGATACCCAAAACTCAAATCTAGATCTATTATTGAATTCTATTGTCCATTATATTTCCATAGACTTCTCATGGGCCCCAAACTGACTCCTGAGCTAGGATTTATGCCCTCTAAAATAAATCTGGTATTAAATTTTTACCCTTGATTGTTTCGATTGGAACTCCTTCATACAAATCTCTATTTGGGGAACAGTTTAGCTTTCTAGAAATCTCTCTCTGATTTCTACCATTTTAGAAGTATAAACTTTATGACCTAAAAGGACACATGGTTATGTACAAATTGTATTTTCTAAAAACATTGTTTATGCCCTCAAAAATGCCTTGCAAGATGATGACCTTCGAAAATTGGAATTTTCATAGAAAAATTCACTAAATTAATGTTGTAATAGTCTTTAGATCTAGACGATTGCTCTCAAAATATGAATCAATCCTAATCTTTTATATTCTTGGCCTTTCCAAGTTGTTGTTGGACCTCCGCATGCTTGTTGGAAGCTCTTTCTCGGACTCTTCACATCGAAAGTCCAAATTGTTGGTACGTGGATGTCTCTGAAATCCACAGTCTTAAACACTATAAAAATATTCTCGTTGTGAAACCTCCATAGAAAATTGTATTTCCTTGCTCCTCTATCTTTCTAAACTATGAGATATGATAGACTATTGGGCCCTCTCTATCGAACTCTCCCATCGGAAACCTTCTCGAATGAACCCCTCGATAGCCTCCTTCCACAGACTTGTACACGACCGCTACATGGCACTGGTAGATTCTTCCTCCCTTGATGACATGTCCTATGACATGACACATTGATGTGGTGGCTTACAATCATTCTCCTCCGCCCTTGGACCTTTCGAAACAACATGCTCATCTGATAGATCGAACGGTCATACATCGTGCCAATCAATGGCCACGATCATATCGAGCCCCAAAAATGTGCATTGGTTACCTCATTCGGATTGACTCCCTTGGAAAATGAAATACCTTTCCCTTAACCTTCTGAAAAATTCTTTCAGACTCTACCTTTCCAATAAATTCAATGGCTATGAGAACAATCGATCAACGGCTAAGATCATTTCAGGCTTGTGCCATTGGACTCCGTTCTTCGGACTCAACCTTATGTCTGAATTCAAACCTTTTGAAACCATGCTTCTGAGGAGTCTACAGCTGAGAAAAAATCTAATTGATCTAAACAATCTTGTTATTTTGCAATTGTGTCATCAAACTCAACCCCATTCCTGACTCCAAAGTCTTTATGAAACCTTCTTCCCGAACAAACCTTCTGTGACTGAATCTCAACCGTTGATTCTCCAAGTCGAATTAATATGCGTCATCAATTACTAAAATTCATGACCATCATGAAACTCACAGGAATTCAACTTCCACAACCGAATCAACTTTGAAACCTGCAACTTAACTCCATGAATTGCCTTTTCGACTGCTCTGAAGCACTGAAACTCGAAAATCTGCTCATAATTTGGGGATTTTACTATGGTTCACCATTTTTCCTCAAATCCATCACAGAACGAAATATGAAACCACGAACTTGTTCAATTCATGTTGGCTCCTAGCCCATACAATCTCAGTGTTGAACCTTGATCTCTAATACCATTATGTAACGTTCCCCAAGCCGTCCATGGAACACTACTTGCGGAATAACACAAAAAATGAAATCTCTTCTTGTTGATTTATTTATTGTAGCTTACCAACTACATTTTAAAACAGATTTCTATACCCATGAATTAAATTAAACTATGGTAGTCTAGATGAACATGAATTGGAGAAAATTACTCATTCACAACAACAGTTAAACCATTCACATACATAGATTAAGCAACAACAATTAAATTTAGTAAATGACACATAAAATAGGTAACCACTTATCTTTGTAAAACGTTTATGCAACCAGATGCTTGGGAAGGATGTTCCACCTAACAATAGACATGTTGTTCCAAATATAGACAGTAAGTCACCCCCGAGATGGTGCTAGGAATCCACAAAAGAAGGGTGCCTCTCACAGTCCCCTCACAACTCAGTATCACACAACCCACTAGTTCTCTCCTACAGTTGTCCCAAATTCCCTCTAGATCTCTTCCTCTTGACCTACCCAACCCAAGGAATGTACCCCTTCACTACTCTCATTCCATCGGGCATCCCATTCATTTATCATGGTCTCTTTGGCACATGCAACTAGGAATATCTAAGCTAGGAACTCAAGGGAACTCATTTATAGGAAAACATCAGTAAAAACAACAAGAACTTGTTGATACAGTGCAACTCGCCCAGGAGTTCACTCTTCAGGCCTGACAACCCGAATCTTCAATTTCCATCTCCAAAACGCTCCCAAAATCATTCCAGTATGCTCTAAAATTCACCCAGCCTTGTTGTTCTAGCTCCCAAGCTCTCCTTTCTTCTCTCTTGTTGTTCGTGTCCAAACTCTATGTCTAAAATTGCTTGTTACTACCCATACAAATTTCCTCTCTTTCCCTAATAAAATTAATTTCTCACTCTACCCAATGTTGATTGTACTTCAGCCCTATTCTCTTCAATAACTATGGGATGTGACTCTCACACCCACCCTATGACATATATTCAAAGATTAGGCTCTCACACACTCAAACTGAAATAGATTTTTTCCCCAATGATAAATAAATTCAAAAAATTGGGTTTGGATTAACACCCATAAACCTTCGCTTTGGGCCCCCTCTTAGACACTCTCAGGCATCCCCCTCACTTGTGGATTAATCAGCCCCCATCTCTTTCCATTTCCAACAGTTGGCATCACATTATTTTTATAAAAACATAAAATGCATTTCACATATTACATCGCTTTGCCACAACCATATTCCTATCTACATTATGCATTAAATAAATTTGGGATTATAGTGGGGATGTTACACAAAGGCACACTTGTAAGGCTTTGCATAAAGTTTTTTCTCTTCCAATAGTTGTAATATTTTGTCAACATTTTGTACATGCTCTTCCCAAGATTTGTTGTAGATTAGTATGTCATCAAAAAATACTCATACAAAATTTCTAAGGAAGAGATTGAAAATACAATTCATCAAGCTTTGAAATGTTGAAGGTGCAATAGTAATTCCAAATAGCATAACCAAAAAATTGTTTTGGGAATGTCTTCTTGCCTCATTCTGATTTGATGATATCTCGAATGAAGATCCAATTTAGTAAAAAACAATCTCCATGCAATTCATCTAATAATTCATCAATTACAAGAATATGAAACTTATCTTTGATGGTCATTTTGTTTAGCTTTCTATAATCTGGACACATATGCCATGAACCATTTTTTTTTGTAACCATCACCACTAGTGAAGAGAAAGAACTTTGGTTAGCTTTAATGATGTTGCCCTCTAAATTTTCTTGGATCATATGCTCAATATCACTCTTGTGTGCATATGGATACCTATAAGGCCTAATGTTAGGTGGTACACTTCCTGGTTGAAAATTAATAGCATGGTCATGATCTCTAGTAGGTGGAATACCCTTAGGAATTTCTCCAAATACCTTGGAATGATTGTTGATAACTATTTGAAGATCTAATGGAGTAGAGGATATATATTTTTGAGCATCTAGCGATCACAATTGTGCAATTACACCACGGTGTCCCTTTCTGAGTAATATTTTCATGCTATTAGATCTTATCACCTTAGAGGGTTTCCCTTGGATAACTATAAGCTCAATTTCCTTGTTATCTGAGGAAAATCTCATGAAACAATATTGAAAATTAAGGGCCATTGTTCCCAATGATTGGAACCATTGGAACCCTAATACAACATCAACACCACCCATTTGGATGTAAATCACGGGACTGTCCAAAACATACTCCCCCATATTGAGATTAATATCATGGCACTTTCCAGAACAATTTATGGTACCTCCATCTACAATCATCACTTGAAACTCTAGTGCTCGATATACAAAGCAATTGATATCTTTTGACAATTTATAATTGATGAAGTTATGGGTACTACCATAATCAATCAACACTATTAATTTTTTCTTCTTGATGTGTCCTTGTATCTTGAGTGTTTTTGGAGTACTAATGTCGACCAATACATGACAATATATCATTGGAGTAGTCTCTTATGGATATAGATCTTGTGATGGTTCCACTTCTTGATCTTCTTCCTCTTCACAGTCTATGTAGAATAATTTATTCTCACCACATTTATTCCCTTTATTGTAATTGATATCACAATTCAAACATGGTCCTTTTTCTCTTCTTTCATCCATTTTTTGAGGTGTCAATCTTGTCTACTGAGTGAAGTTAGGAGATGGAACATGGTGCTCTCTATAGTTATTAGTGGTCACCCTTCTAGTATCCATATTTTTATTTTCCACTTTCCATACCATATTGAAAGCTTTCTTTAGGGATTTAGGATCAAAGAGATGCACCTCATGTTGAATGTTCTCCTTTAAAGTACCCATAAAGAGATCTAACAAATTATCCTCGGGAACGATATTTACCCTGAGACTGAGCTTTTGGAATTGTTGAATGTGCTCCGTAATTGGACCTTTTCTTTGAATATTTATCAATTGACTAAAGAATGTATTGCTCTTAATATCCCCATAATGTAATATCAATTCATCTGTAAAAATGGACCAAGAGATAATAGAATTATTTTTTCTTTCACAAAGCCATTGATACCAAACAAAATTATCATTTTATAAATGCAAGGATGAAATAGGTACCTTTTGTAAGCTTGGAACTTGGTGTAGATCAAAGTATTTCTCCATCTATAATATCCATGTTATAGGATATTTACCATCAAACTTCCTCATAAGGATCTTCGGAATGAAGTAGTTTCTTGGTGCCAACTTGAAGCCTTGATAATGTGAATCTTGGAGTAATGAATGATCATGATTTTGAAATTCAAAATTTGTGCTCTCCAAAAGTGATAAAATACTCCCCATATGTGATTGAGTCTCAACAACCTCGTTCTCCTTAATTTCATGAATTTCTTTCATTTTGATATCTCCTTTAGGGAGTCTCTCATCTAGAGCATGAAAGATCATGGAAGACATGGAATTTTGCAATTCCTTCATGGATTTTTGTATTTCTTCTTTATTTCCATCCATCTTCATGTTCATATCATCCTTATTTTTATCCATCTTATTTTCCATTTCATCCATATTTTTTTCCATTTCTTGATTTTTTATGTGTGTTTACCAACACAACACTTGTTATTGACCTAACACTCAAATCATTAAATTGTTCCTCCAATTTGGATATATTGTTATGTATCTCCTCATTTTGTTCATGAGTTATAGATGAGACTTATGGAGGTTTAATTGGTGTTAAAACAATTTTTGGAGCCATGTGTAATAACAATAATAATACTCTTCTATTTTCTCTTTATCACAAATTTTGAATCACTAAAAATGGATCTTCCAATAAACATTTATGTCAATTGTAAGTTATGTACCTTTCAAACCCTTAATTTGGAGTATATATGGATGGATGAACTTTTTCCTGATGTATCTCTTAAATTTGAACCCTTATGAGTTTGAAATTTATTTATGCAGTACTCTGATATGAAATTTTAGACTCCTGAAAATTTCACAGTCTGAACTTCTACTGATAAAAAGTTATAGCATAAATACCAAAATGACTTGTTTAATACTAACTTCAAGATTAGCAAAAATCCCCAACTTCCACAAGATATATCTCACAAATTATAATGATTCAAAATATGAAAAATTTTCAGCATATAATTTGCTATGTCTCCTTAGGATTTTGAAATTTTCAGAGTCTAAAACATCACAGAAACTAAGTTATAGAAAAAATTCCAATATGACTCTTTTAAAACTGATTTCAGGATTAGTCACAAGCCATGTCTTTGATGGAATATTTATCCAAATTTTTAGCAAACCAAAACCTAAAATTTTTACCACCTATACAATGAAATGTCTCTCGACTCTCCACAAAATTTCATTATCTGAGAATTCCTAGAAAAATAGTTATAGCAAAAAATTCAAGATGACTCGTTTAAAAATGAATTCAGGATGATCCACAAACCCTATATTTCATGGGATATATCTCTTAAATTATAAGGAACAAAAACTTAAAATGTTTACCACCTATACCTTTATATTTCATCTCAGTCTCCTTGAAATTTTATGGTCTAAAACGTCCTAGAAAAAACGTTATAGTGAAAATTTTGTGTCTCAATTTGATCCAGAAAGGATCATTATATTATTTTCCATGTATATCGATGCTTTCAGAGTGGAAAAATTGGAGGAATCAACTTGCATGGCCATTTTAGTGGCATGTCCCAGTTTGGAAAATTGGGGTCTGGAACCTTCCAGAGCTATTTTGAGGCATTAAACGATGTATTTTTGGGTTCTGGTGTTTGAAACTTGAGCCCACCCCCTTAACAGTATTCTACACTCTAAGACCTTTCAAACAATGCAGACCGTGAATCAATTGGAGCTCATATGAAAAATATATTCCACCCGCAAGTTGATCTACTGTTTTGACCACCATGGTACAAGAAGATACCACATCAACCCCCGTTACTCATGCATATGGGTCTAGCCACGTATGTAATTTCAAAAATATTCTAGAAATTTCAAAACCCTATCATAATTGAAGGTTGAGTGTTGTAGGATAAATTTACCTTGCAGGAGTTACCTCCCTTAGGCTCTTCCTAGACCTAAGACAGAATAGAGATGCAAGCTAAAGACTTTCCTAGATCTAAATCATACATGAAAAGATATATGAGATAAGAGGATGAGAAGCATACTCGATATGCCAAAGACTATCCCTGCACGCTCCTTTGAATATATCCTTCACTTTCATGAACATAGGTTTGCACACATAGGGTAACAAACAAGCACCTCTCACGAGATCACATGTAACATGTATAAAACATAGATCTAATAATATATCACAAAGGCATGAAAATATTAGCTCTCTATAAATATTATGATCACCATAAACAATCAGTTAGAGGGGAAAATCATGTGCATCTTCTATTAATAAGGAAAAAATCTTACAGCTTACATACAAATAGCTTGATGAACCTTATCCCAATTTCCTTGTCCAAGCTTCATAATCAATCTGACATTATAAGTTTACTCTATTTTTTCCTCCTCTTTTCCCATGAGAGACCCTCAATATATAGGATGAAATATATGAGATGGTGGATAACTCTTAGACACTAAAAATAACAAGCTTCTTGAGGTCGAATTATGATAAATCTGAGATTGATCCCGTCTCATTGTTACCATTCCTAATTTGAGTGTAACAGACCTGGTCGTGTCCTGCATTCCTGCAGGGTGTGACCGATCACAGTTTGCAAGAGAGCAGGGCATGACCATTAGTTTGGATCATGATCTGTAAAAGGACAACTCACAACCAAGAAAAAGGATGTTGTATACTCAAGGGAAAAGTGACATAACTCAGTGTTTCAGTATGATAACCTCTAGAGAATATACATCCAGTAACTAGGTGGAAACTAACTGTATAACAGATGCCACCTAAAGTATGAGGTCAGAAGATGTGTCTGATGGTTGAAATACTTTACGAACAAAATTTATGGAGCTTGATGCGAAGGAAGATGGGAAGAATATAGCATCAGTCTTGCACAAAGAAGAACATAGTTGAGGCAGGAATACCCATGCTCGGTAATAGAAACTAGGCATAGCCACCAAAACAATACATTGTGGATCCATGCATGACACAACTGACTAGATCATGGCCGTGAAAGAATACATTGTGGATCCATGTCACAAGTGAAAACATAGCCATGACTAAGTACAAATGTGGATCTATGTGACAATATACAAATCAGTGATATGACTCAATGCCCGAGTGACCTCTAAATAAATCATGAATAACTCCTTCGCAACTTGGGAGGGGATGTCGTAAAGGAATGATGTGGTCCCAACCCAAGGTCTTTGTCTCAAACCCCAAATGGTATGAATCTACATCATGTGAATAGATTATTTGATGTCAATCATGTTAGAAACCGTCAGATTACCAATCATTAATGGATACTATTAACAGACGCGAGGGAATCCACCGATGATGATGATGGACCGCAAGATACCTAGTACAATTTAGTGAGTGTGAAGAGATGATTTGTAGTCGAACACTCATAGATTCATTCAATAGGAGCCAATGATGTAAACCCACTGCTGGAAATGTATGGGAACTTTCCACTGATGTCTGCAAGACCCAAGGTACTAATTGGTTTCTAGATTTTGATCCTGGATAATGGTTTGGTGTCAACATGAAAAAATCCATCGAAGTAGGGCCTTGATGTATTCCCCCATCAATCGACATGAAATAGACAAAGGTATATGGTGTATAAAGTATATCATAACCAACTCAGGGATGGCCAAAAGACTAAAAATGGTCGACGCATGCGAACTTCCCTTGAACAAAATGGCATGAAAAATAACTTGGCTTTGCAACATTGGCTCGATGATGACCAAAACACTTCCCATGGGTGGATGGAAAAGTAATCATTCGGTGGAGTCGAAGAACTCATGGATATGGTAATGACTCAAAGACAATGGATAACCTAATTATTGTACATGGATGCAAAACTGGTGCGATGTTCAAGGGTGACTCAATGGACGATTGTCATTTGTGAACATGACTAGATTGAACCCCCCCCCCCCCCCCCCCNCCCACTCTTTTTCCTTTCTTTCATGTTTGAACGAGCGTGAAAGAAAATGAAAGTATGCTCGATATAGCTCATCTTCGATGAGTTCGTCATCAAATGTTTAACGAACCTGAAGGAGGGATTCAATCTGATATGGGTCCTTCAATGTATAATTTTATGAGTCCAAAGAAGGTGAAAGCAGTGATATTTTCACGTTTAGAGAGTCTGAAAAGAACTTAAAGAAGACTCCTACAGTATTTGTTTTCGTAAATTTAGTCCCACAAGCCCGAAAAAGTATAAAACAATACAAGGGAGAACTCTTCTAGCCAAGGTTGACTAGATTATTCATTTTTCATAATTAGTCCATATGATCCGAAAAAGGGTTAAACTTACATCGAATAGACATCCTTTCAAAACAATTTAATGAGTGTCAAAGGAAACAAGACAACTAGACAATATTTTCATGTTTAGGGAGTCTGAAAAAAGATTAAAGGAGACTACAGGGTGTACCTTGGTCATGGTTGGTTACCAAGAACGACAAAGGGGCAATAGTAAGATCAGTTGGAGAGAATGAGTGGTTTGCAATGAAGTTTCATGTGCATGGAACATGACTTAAGCAATGGATTGCAAAAGGAGACATGGAAAATAATGACCACTCATAACAACAGTTCTCGTCCAGGGGTAGGTGAGTGCAAAACGGAGGCCAAATAATGCAAGAGGTGGATGGTCAAGGATATTGCATAGTGGTAAGCATAATATGGGAAAAAAAATAGTGCAGTGGTGGGAATCATGACTCGAGCAGAAAATTCATAGGCTACAATTAAGAAACAACAAAAAATGTTTGGGAACCCCCCTCAGGATGTGGCCCGAACCTAAGGTAGAGTTGGAAGTATGGATGGTTAATAATGCAAAGAGGAAAATTCAGGGAAAAACATATCCTTATATGTCAATTTAGAGACATGTACCTCAATTTCAATGGATGTCCTCATATTAAAAACATCCCTAGAATCCTGTCAACACATGTAAACTAGATTTCAAGGTCAAAACGCATAGTGAAATCCTAAAAAGAAAATATTTTTGGATTTTTTGGACATGATGTACACAAAACAAAATGCACTCGCACCACACACCAATGTATAAGGCACTACACATATTCATGGTTTATGTCAAGGAGAGCCCATTGTTAGGTTCAGGAAAAGGATATTTTTCATGATTGAGAAACTTATGTGTTATTATCAACTTCATATGGAACACCATGTCAGGGCCATGCCACATAGGAATAGATCTCTGCAACTGAAGATACTAATCATGAGTGGTTTTTTGAGCTAAGGAATTTCCTTTATGGGATCCATCAAGACATTAGGAAAGTACAAAACACAAATATTTGGTGGAAGGGATAGTGGAGAACTTAGTGGCAAGTTCTGAAAAAGATAACCAAGGTGGAAAGGGGTTAAGACTAGGGGTTTCACTCAATGCCCCAACAAATGCCCATGGTCTCGGATCAAGACTCATCGTGTTAACTCTCATCAGTCCCAAATCGGGGAGAAGGAAGGTGTGATTATTCTCATCCTCTATGGGCTTATCAATGGAATCCATGACTTCTAGGATGGCATCTTCTGAAGGAAACTTAGTATCTAGGAAATCATGTGAACTGAGATAGTCAACAACCCATACGGGTGGAGAAGGTTGATCACACTCCACATGAGGATGGAATTGTTGATCAATATCAATGGATTCCAATGGGATTGTCAAATCGAAAATCTCGACCACGGTGAGTGGGATAGATGCTCCATATGATTCAATATCCTTAGGATGAGGTACCACCCAAGGATCAACTGACCTGAGGGATCCACTGGTAGACGAGAAAATCATTTTGATAGGAGTGATATGGGTAGTGTCGGGTGTAAGAAGGGGGGAAATCCCTATAAGAGATGGATATTTAAACATACCTATATCGACACTTTCCTACCCCCTGGAAGAATTACCTACAAAAGTTATGTTGGTGCTAGGATTACCACACAGGTCGAGTGTGCAATAGTTGAGCTAGTTGATGGTAAATGTCTTTCCTTGATGATGAAAACATATAATGAAAAAGATAGGTAGGTGCAAAAACCTTCATTGTGTAGAACCAAGTGCTACCCAAGAGCATATTATAGTCAAGTGCGACATCCACCACTTTGACTTTTATGGAGACATTCTTTCCCCCAATCTCAATGGATAAGGAGGTGAGAATTTCGTGAGTTTTGAAAGATTGTCCATCAAAATATTTTAGGATGGTTTGAGATGTGGTGAGTTGTGGAGAACCAAGGGATTTCTAACACGACAAATACATAATGCAAGTGGTCACTCCTTCGTCCATCATCGTACGAAAGATATTCTTGTTCAAACAACAAACTATGATTTACAATGCTAGTTGGTGTGAGAGATGTGGCTCACTTTGTTCTGCATCAAAGGAAATAATGTTTGACTCTGAAGGGTCGATTCCCCATATGGTTGATAGCAAGGATTTTCATTATGAAGGATAACTTTGAAATACTTTGAATTCTGACATGGCACATGGTGCTTGGGCAAGATCTTCTACTACGCTATATGGTTGAGTTACTCAGGCATTCGGATTATGGATAGTTTGTCGAAGTACCCATTTTAGAGGGTGGATTGCAGATCCGAAAGTTGGTTTCTCTAATGTGAGAGGGCCATTGGGTGGTGTAGTCAATGGGGGATTCTTAGATGAAGGTTCCCCTTATTGGGATTCATATTTCTTTTCTCTGGTGGATAGTGCCACCCTATATTTAACCATCATAATATTCGTGGTTGAGGACTTTGCATTGCCCCCGGGTGGAGGTGCAATAACTTTCGTGACCATTTGTTGTTGTTGGGGGAAAGGATTGGTTAAAACCTTTGGTTGGGAAGGATATCCCCCTTGCTTGAGGTATTGATGAACCTTTGCAAGGCAATGGAATTCTTTGGCGAAGTGGTCCTCCTTACATACCATGCAAGGATATTTTATCTTTCTTTTGTTTTTTCCCCCGTCATTGAGGTCTTGGGCGTTTTTACTCTCCTATTGGTTAGAATATTTTTTGGATTTACCCTTTTTTTTCTTCTTTCCTATGGATTGTTGAGATGAAGAGGATTGAACCATATGTTAGAAAAATAGGATCATGGAGCAATAAAATAAAATAAAATGTGGAAATAAAACATAAAAGATACATAATACAATAGAGACACAGATATACATGGTTCACCCAGTGTGGGCTATGTCCACCAGAGAAATTTCCAGGTCCTTCCTTTATTATTATCTAGCAAAATGAAGGGATACAACCTACAGCACACCCGTTGTAACTTCCTCTTCTTTCTCTCAAAGTCTCCTCTCTCATAATACAATATTTGCAATGATGCATAGCTGCAATACATTTCCCTCATAAAAGAGGGTTGCCTTCTAGGGAAAAAATCCCTAACATAACTTCTACCGTCGGATATGCGAACTTATAATGAATGGTCTAGATTTACAATGAAATTACAATATACATTTACAAGGCAATTTTTCCTTTGGGGGCCCACTTGCCCCTGAACCCCGCAGAGGGGGTAACCCTCCTCTGCACTCCCCCTCGTGGAGGAGTGTACATTCTTTCGGGGTGTAAATTATTCATGGGGTATAAACATGGCTAAAAAAAAGAGACCTCTGAATCAGGAAGATAATCAAGCTCCATAACCAACACTAGATTCACCTCGGAGGTTTGTGCAGGAGAGGCAGAAAATTTGGTATTGGTACCAATCTGGGATGAGGGTGGGGTGGAGGTTGTATGACCTTGTTTCCCAGTCGATTGGGTCATAGACTATATTTTTATGGATCCTACCATTCCATTGGCATGGGCTCCCGGAGTTGGTTTTGATGTATCATTGTACGATCGAGGAGCATGAGGGATCAAATCATAAACTGTGCCAGATTGGGAATATACCAAATCTAAATATTGAGCACAATTTATCACCTACTCCTTAGTGACATCACCTCCCATGGAAACATCTCTAGCAATAGGCGATAGGAGAGACTTTGTGAACCAATATGCCAGGAGTTGGTCCAAAATTGGAGCTTTATTCAACCATCCCCACTGCCTCCATTCATGGATATGATTAGAAATATGAGTGGAGGTGGATTGCCTAAGTGAGGTTAAAATCTTTCTATTGGTCTCATACTGAATTGGCAGATGGAAATGGGTCAAAAACACCATAGAAATAGAATTAAAGTCGACAAAGTATTTTTTCGACAACTCGATATACCATTTTTCTGTTGAACCTATGAGCGTTCTCTGGAAAATTCTTAATCGAATGGAATCGTCCATCAATGAGTTGGAATAACACCAAATATGGAAGGTCATTACGTGGTTGTTAGGATCTTCTCCAGGTTTCTCATCAAACTTTGAGATATCATAAGGTAATTTGGCAGGGATGGGTGGCTAGAACGGAGCATGTTGTATGGGATTGTTGGTCAAATGCGAAAAATCTGGAAGATCTAATCTATCCAAAAAAAGGAATTTTTCATTTTGGTTTTGAATATTGGTAATATGGATGTGGCATTGGGGTACAAGTAGGACCATGTAAAGGTTTTGAAAAACCTAGTGGTCCTCCCACATACTGTTGTTGAGAGGATAGGGGAGTAGGAAACATGGGGTTCATGATTTGAGCAGGAAAATATCCTTGTGGAGGGATTTTCATCAGATTAGATTGACCTCATGGAGTGTTAGAAACTCTCAGATATGGTAAACCATTATAAAGGCCTATAGGGTATGTCAGAATGGTATGCCCGTGGGATTGAGGTTGTATGCCAATAAGGTATTGTCCCCAAAATGGTTGTTTTCCCGAAGTTGGTTGTTTTTCCCATGTTGTAAATGGCCCCGCAACAGAGGATTTCCCCCATGTTGAAGAGGGCCCTGCAGCTAAGGGTTTTTCCCCAGTTGGAAATTTTCCCCCAATGGGAGGTATAAAATAACTTCCCATCTGAATAGTTTGTGTAGGATGAATGGTTGGTGTGATTGTCATCGGGTTACCTACTTTAATAGAAGGGAGAAAAAACAAGTTATTTTTCGTAGGGTCCAAGGCAGTAGCACTTTTGGCCACTAGATTAGATGGAAAAGGTATAGAATGCACAAGTAAAGAACTTGGTGTATACATATGTGCAACTAGAGAGGCGGGAACATAAGTTTTTTTCACAAGATGTTGTGATAGGGCAACATGGGTCAACGATGTTCCCCACAAAGGAGAAGTTCCAGCAGTAATGATACATACCAGAGCAGTTGTCTCGGGATCAAGAAGAGGTATCGTTATTCCATTGGTATAGTTAGACGTTTTTGCATCCATTCCAAAACATTTCCTACTATACATATCAGGTGTTAAATGGTAAGAAGAAAAGGAATCAATGCATCTTGTTGAAGGAAGCTCAACAAGTAATGGATTATAGGGACTAGTAAAAGGGGGATTTGTGAGAGGGGCAGAGTCTTCCTCAATGATTTCTACCTCCCCTTTGGGATGGTGACTCGGGAGATCTATGCTCCCAATTTCAGAAATAAGATTTTCCTTAATAGTTCCTTCATTGGAAGGGTTGCATGGAATATCATGTTCTTCAAGTTCTAACCCTTGCATTCTCCGAGATCTTCAGAGACCTTGGTTGTCCATGGTGAAAGTATAATAGAAATAATGATCCCTAAGGACAACTATGAATGTCAAAAGAACACACCCATAATAAATATAAATATAATAAACCAAAAAATAGTAAGTGAAAGGATCTTCCGAAGACAGGATATCAAGTCGTCAGTGAAGATATGAGAAATAGTTGTGATAATCCTCACACAATAGTTCCATAAGGTGCAAGTAAGAGCCCGCAAGAAAATACCCTCCCAGTTCGTTGAAGCTGAGATTGAACGTCTGACGTAGGTACCACAAGGAATCCCCCTTGAAATCACATGTTTGGCTACCTAGGCCAGGTTACTAAGGTTACCACTTCACAAAAATGTGGTCGGGCAGAACATTCACTAGTCAAGACTATTGTGTGCACGAGGAATACTAGGTAAAATATTAGAACCCAAAATTTTGAGAATGTTGGAGTTGCACTTGGGACATCCATGTCTCAAAACCCCCAATACAAAAAGTAGTCTCACATGAAAATGGAGAGGGGATATCTCAACCACTTTCTTAGCTTGAGGTAGTGCTTAACTCGTGTGTGAGGTGAGATTTCCCATAACCAGTTTTGTCACTAATGGATTTTTCACTCATTAATTGTTCGGTTTAGCAACCTTGGATGGTTTACTCACTTCACCCTAATCCAAAGGCACTATCCTTACATTATTGTTGGTGTGCTATAAAAAAATGTCTAATTAATTTAATTAAGAACGTTGGATAATTTTAATGGCTTTTCCTTACTCAAAAGGGTGTATGAAGATGCAATTGATGATGTGATGACTTGACTCAAAAACCATGCAGAAAGAATGAAATGAAAATATTTCGCTTTCAATGAATTCTATCTAAGGGAAGGAGACAAGCGACCACAAGCACTGGTCGCATTTCTTAGTGTGATTTGTGGGTGGTCATGTATTGTAATGGGGAAACTCACAACCAAAAGAGGTGTGGTCACTCTGTGTGCATAGGAAACTAGCAACCGCGATCCTACAAGTGCAAAAAATAATAAATCTAAGGAAAATCTATCGGATCTAGGACTAAAAAATTTCAAACTGACTTGGAAACTACTTATGGGTAGAATGAAAACAAAAATCAGGGCTTAAAATAGGAAAGGATCTTGAGAATACAAATTTAAAAATTGAGTAAGAAAACTAAATAAACAGCAATGACTTTTCCAGTATGGTCGTCAGTCTGTTGTAGGATAAATGTAACCTTCGAGAGTTACCTCCCTTAGGCTCTTATTAGACCTAAGACATAATAGAGATGCACGCTAAAGACTTTCCTATATCTAAATCATGCATGAAAAGATCTATGATATAAGAGGATGAGAATCATACCTAATACTTCGACAATTGTCCCTGCACGCTCCTTGGTCATTCACTCCTTTGAAGATATCCTTCAGTTTCACGAACACAGGTTTGCACACATTGGATAACATAAAAGCACCTCTCACGAGATCAAATGTAACATGTATAAAATATATATCTAAAATTATATCACAAAGACATGAAAATATTAACTCTCTATAAATATTATTATAACCATATACAATCAGTTAGAGGGGAAAATCATGTGCATATTCTATTAATAAGGAAAACACTTACAACTTACATACAAATAGCTTGATGAAGCTTCTCCCAATTTCCTTTCCCAAGCTTCGTAATTAATAAGAAATTATAAGTTTACTCTATATTTTCCTCCTCTTTTCACATGAGAGACCCTCAATATATAGGATGAAAGAGATGAGATGGTGGATAACTCTTAGACACTCAAAATAACAAGCTTCTCGAGGTCGAATTACGAGAAATTTGAGCTTGATCCCATCTCATTGTAACCATTCCTAATTTTAGAGTAACAGACCCAGTCACACCATGTATTCATGTAGGGTGAAATTAGTCACGGTTTGCAAGAGAGAAAGGAACGACCATCAATTTGGGTCATGATTTGTAAAAGGAAAACTCGCGACCAAGCAAAAGGATGGTGTATACTCAAGGGAAAAGTGACATAACTCGGTGTTTCAACCTGATAACCTCTATAGAATATCCATCAGGTAATCAAGTGGAAAATAATTATATAAGATTGAGGAAGTTAAAAAACCTACCACTAGATGGCTATCGATCTATGTTAAATACCAGGCCACTAGAGGAGAAGGGGTTCCATTTTGTACTATTTTATTTTGTTCCATATCTAAGAAAAGCAACTGGGAGTGGGAAATTAGATATAATAACAGAGGGGGTTAATTTTATATAGAATCCTAACAGGTCTCAGGTAACTCCATAGAGAGTGCCTTCTCCTTTGTACTTACATTATTTCCATACTAGAGAAAAGAGAGCAAAGCAACCTCACCTTCTAGCTGAGTTTTCTCTCGTAAGGGTTTTCTAGAGCAAATCTTTGTGTCATTTTGTGGATGGTGTGTGATTTTATTTTACTATTCTCTATTTTTCATATTTGATCTATTACATGCATACGTATAAAATTAGTAACTAAATATTATGGAATCTAAAGGAATTTAACCTTCATATTGTAGATTTCAGTTTTATTTGTCATATCTATTATGACGAACTGTTCCAGTGGAATATCCATGGAAGTTTACATATCACAGTTGGAGGAGTTAAACCTTAATATTGTAAGCTTGGATTCCAAATGTTATGATCCAACACCTTAATATGATAAAAATTCAATGAATATAGTCCACTTCGAGGGGAAACATCCTTTCATGATATATCCAATTTAGAATACAATATGAGATGATATATGATGGTCATAATATTAGGTCTCCTTGATATATATATATAGGAGACAAAGGGTACAATTATAATGAAAGGGTACAATGAATGGTTCTATCCTACATACAAATATAACATTAGAAGTGAAATAATTCAATATCTAGGGCTTATTAAGGGGTTTAATGCATAACATAGGGTTTTGTCTAGGGATTAAAAAATACCAAGTACAAACTCCAACTTCTTGCTATCTATAATGTATTTCAATTGCACCTAGAGCCATTCCAGAGTTGTCTATAGTAGGTTTAGCACTAAATATGCTAGGGGTGGGATTTTTCTCACATGTCCAGCACCAATATGCAATGCCATTGTTTCCCCAAACCATCCCACTGACACTTTGAGTACCAACATTCTTCTTGATGAGTTCATCGAGAACTACCTGAGGCTCCTCAAACATTAACTATTATACCCATTTCATAATTTCACAAAATTGATTTTTTATTCTAGATGAAGAAGTTATTCCATTTATTTCATCAACACTAGATAAAATAACATATACAATAGATTGTATCTTTGACCTATTATTTGCAATATAGGCCACCAATACTAATTGCAATTTCTCTAGATTCTCATTAGGTATGCCACACTTCATAAGCCTCTGTCAAAATACATATGATTAAGAATGAGAAAATATATAGTAATAGATCTTATCAAAGAAATAAACAATAGACAATCCACAACATCTTCAGGTAGTATGATATCCTTCAACTTAATATTCACTCAATGTTCAACCTCTTAAAAAATAATTTGTTTCATAGAGACTTGTAGAATATAGCTAAATTTAGCAAGTGTTCTTGATTAATTCAAGAGAATTGATGCATTTGCAATGTGCATTAAGGTTGGTAGCATTTGATTATATTTAGCAAGATGAGATGATAAAAATGATGTATGTTGTGATCAAGTGGTAAGTTGGAGATATTTTTGTTATCTTTGGATATTTTCCATGCTATAATTAGAACTATACCAAGGCACCTCGGAGCTAAAACTCATATATAGTTTTAAAGCTATGTCATGGTGGAATTTCTCATAATAGTTTTCTTTACTTTCTCAAAACCCTCATAGTCACTCTAGATAGGATTATTAGAGGACTCTCAGCCTAAGAGGAATTTTCCCATGTGTATCATACCTTTGAAATTTAAAAGGAGATGGATGGATGAATTTTAGAAAAAAAACAGTTAACATATAAAGTATTTGTATGAACAAATCTTGCAGTATTAAAAAAATAAAATGTGTTGAGCATTAAGAATTCAACAGTGACAATATCTAGATTTGGAATCATGAAGGACATACACTGAAGACAACATTATGCTTGATACATTAAACAATATCGGAATATTTCTGCATTCATTCAATCACATCAAACATACATGGGAAATAAATTGGTCATTTATGTTGAAATCAATTCCATTCACATAAAAATAACACCATACATTTACAATGGATATGATGCCAATTGTTTTGTGACGCATTCTTTAATGATTAGATCAGATGTACAATTTATGAATAATAAATGTGGCTTTACATGAAGAATACAATGGAGAACAATGTAATGTTACAGATGATACAATCATTGTGAATGAATATCTACAGGTCCTCATCCCTCTTCTCATAATTTATCTTCTTTCTTATGAGTTATGTTGGTATGGAAAACTCTAACAATAAGTCACACTATGATCCCCAAAAAATGTTGACCCCTGCCAAATCTACCTCGTTCCTCTTTTACAATTGCACTGTTGTCCAAAATACACTTCTTGAAACTGCTTCCTTCTTTCTTGTTCTTGAAACAACTTCTTGTTTCTTGAAGCATTTTTTCCTTAGTAACAATTTTATTCACATAGTAAAATTAGTTTCCATATTTACCCCTGTCGAGCTGATCGACAGCTGCTTGGTTCTCCTTGTCTTGGAAAATGTATTTTTGTAAATTTACACATGTGCTTCCATGGTTTTCCCATTGGGTACCTCTGATCATTCAAATTCCTCACTACCTTATCCAAATTAGTATACTACTCATATGATGGTTGAGGTAAATTTTTGAAGATCATCTTCAAATTATCAAGTAGTTCAAAATCCTCTGGAAACAAATCTATTACATAATGACCCTTCAAAGTCTCTTCAATATTGTCCAACTTATCATCATTATTTGTCCTCGCATCCAAAAAAATTCTAATAATTATTCTCTGAATACAAATCTCTGTTTCCATCCTAGAAAGATGGTCATCCTTGCTTTCTAACATCATTAAAAATCTTCTTGAAAGAACCAATTTCCCAGACAAGTTTATGGGATTTATTCTCATCATTTTGTAATAGTCTTTTCTTTGTGATGACTCTTTTAGCATCCATAACAATGTTTTTCCTATCAATGACATTCAATTCTTTTAGCTCTCTCTTCGTTATGTCATTGTCCATCTCTAGATTATTCTCTAGCTCTATAACATCCCGCTCTTACGCGCACATGATTTGACTTTTTCTTTGAGGACATTTGCGTGCATGTGATCCGGTTTTAGTATATGGTTGTATGTTCGCTTATGGATTCTTATGATGTTGTTGATTATTATGATGTCTATGTATTGATAGATTCTATTGACGAGTTTCCCCAGAGTGTGTAGGACACTTGACAGGTCGAGGATGTCGATGGCATCAATGGACCTCCTTGGGCTCTGAATTGAGTCAGGGAGTGGACTGTATTGGTTTGGGTATTTCATTTATGCATATGTGACATATGATCGATTATGTATGATTTTGTATATGGATATTTGATAGTCTTTCGTTGATGGATGCAGGTTGATGAATGCTTGCTAATCAGACTCACATAGGATTAAAGGGGCCATGCACATAGACCAGAGTTTGAGGGAGAGGTGTGGCAGCATTCCTGTCACAGCCTACTAGCACTCTCGTCGTGACTAGAATTGTAGGTTAATGATTACCTAGTTTGAGAGGTCCACGATGTCGTGAGGGAAGACTGAGATAGTCGCTCACGATGATTCTAAGGGGCACAAAATAAGTCAAGGTCATTATTCCTTAGAAGCCCTTAGTCTCTCATAAGGTCGCCCGAATGGAGTATTGACTCTGGGGGTTGGACAACTACCAAACAGTCAAAGGAGAGTGGAACCCTTGGAGCATTTAGTGAGTCTTGAAGGGCACTTTGTGTAATTAAAAATTTGAGTCAAAGGCGAGTGGCACCCTTGGAGAACATAGTGTGTCTTGAAGAGCACTTCACGTAATTAAAAATTTGAGTCAGAGGCGAGTGGCACCCTTGGAGCACTTAGTGTGTCATGAAGGGCACATAACATAATTAAAATTTGAGTCAATGAACCTAGGTGCCTCGAAAACAATGATTTGATTTGACTATTGTCGAACTTAAAAATAATTAATAAATGGGTAATTTTATTAATTATAAAATCCCCTTAAAAAAACTCTAAGCCTAGTTTAAAATTTTGAAGCTTGAGTCTAAATTGGGTAAGAAGACTAAAAATAATTAATAAATTAAATAAAAAGGGGGGTGAAGAAAAAATCAAGTTAAGAATTAAAAAGAGAAATATTTTATCTAAAGATTTAATTACATGATTATGTGCAAGAAATGCTAAATTGAAAATTAAGATAAGAAGGGAAAAAATATAAAAAGACTGTGTAAGCATAGAGAGGAATCTAGAGTCTAGTTAACTAGAGAAGAATCCTATTTTAACTCAACACAGATTTAGAAAGGTGTCAGTGATAAATTGGGAATAAAGGAATAAAAGACAACTAGGAGTGATTTAAGGAGCGCTTTTAGGAGATGTGAGGGAAAGTGACTTATAATTAAATTAAATTTTGGAATTTTTCTTGTGCAACTATTGGAGAGGGTGACAAGTGTACAGGGGGGACAATTCTAAATTAATTAATTAAAAATTGAATTAAATGTGCAAAAGGAATGTGTCATGAAAAAAAAAACTATTATAAAGCAATTGATAAGGAGGGGCACATTGTTTATGGGTAAAGTTATGTTGTCGGGATTTCTTTGTCTGTCTTACTTGTAAGAGTTGGGATACCTGGGTTGAGAGAGAGTGGTAGCTTGACCTTGCGAGGCAAGATGGGAGCTAGATTATTCTTTGGATTTGTGTGTGTGGCCCCTTTGTGGCTCGGGAGGCTAAGGGGGGAGAAGATTACCCCTAGCGTTGGTTGAGAGGTATCGGTGAGGTCTCAACCATTAGCAAGCAGGAGAAAGGAGGAACGCCAATTGTCGAAGGACTTCACCAAGTCCATCTCTATCGTCAATTACGATATTTCATTGATATCTGTAATTGTAATAGGATTAAATTGTATTGTAGTTGTTAGAATTCTGCGGTAACTATGTTGGAATGTCGAATCTTGAATTTACAAGTTTCCTTGATGGTTGAGTAGTAGACGAGGTAAAATTCATGCATTGCTGTAAATTTATTTGATTCACTTATTTAGTATAGTTATTTAGTACAGTGGTGTGGGAGGTTTTATGATTACTTTTATTGCATCTTTCAATTTTTATACATTTACATGTGTAATGTCAACATGCTACAAGTTAATAAGGGTTTATTGATTGTTTAAAAAAATATTTAGTTCTTCATGGCATAGCTCTATATTAAACCCTCTTCCCAATAGTGATGTAAATTTGTGTCCCTCCCAGAAAAATTTATGAGCTTCTTCCTGTGGCGAATTGCCATTCATGGTTTCCTAGCAAATTCCATCGACTTTACTCTGCATTTTTTTTTCCCGGAATACCCAACTATTCCCATGCTCTGAGTTTTAAACAATTGACCATTGTCTTAAACCTTTTCATTTTATTTCTATGGAGAATCCCCTCGTTCTAAGTTTCAAAGGGAAATGGGATTACTGTTGACAGATTTTGTTTCCCCTTGCTCCCTCATTTTCCCTTCCATTGACAATACGGGCTCACATCTGAGTGCTCCCTTCTCCTCTACACTCACAACTGACAAATTTCGGGCCTGCTCATTGCACCCTTCCCCTCCTGATATGATGTTAAACCCTATGTTTTATTCTATTGCACAGTGATTTTTTTTTCCTCTGCGTGTGATTTGGGAGTTACAAACCCAGCATTTTATTTCCATGGCTCAACTATTTTCTTTACTCTCTGCATTTATTCATCATTCGAAATCTGAGCTTGAATGTTTTGGTCACTGCCATTTCCTATTTATTTAAATCTAAGCATTGAATATATACATGGAGTGTAGATCGCTGCCATTATTTCAAAATCTGAGTTAAATGTTTGGGCCACTACCATTTTCTTTATTTAAATCTAAGCATCAAATATATGCACAGAAGCATAGATCACTGCCATTATTTCGAAATTCTGAGCTGGAACACTTTGGTCGTTGTTGTTTGTTTAATGTGATTCTGAGCTTGAATATATATTTATAGAAGCGCAGATCACTGCCTTTTGAAATTCTGAAACCCCTGTGCTGAGAATTCGGGTTTGGTCGTTGTCATTCAATGGTAGTATTCAGGTTATAACATCACCCTCCCTTATGTGGTCACTCCAATTCTTTATCGTCGCCATGTATTTATCATTATTGGGTTACCAAACATTACCCCACGCCAAAAGTCTTCACACCTTTAGTGATTCAGATAGGGAGTTTCTTATATTCATTTTTAATTAGAATATGTACATTACCAAGTTTTGATTACACGATTTTCTTTAACATTTAAGGGAAGCATGGTGTACCAAATTCTGGTGAGAATATCACTACCTATCTTGCATTTTTATTTCCTTCCATCAAATTACTCCAAGTGTATTTCTATTAAAATTTATTACTTTTCACTTTAGAAATTAAGTGGTAAAAACACATACTTATTCCACCCTTCTTACCCTTGAACGGGTGTCATTCAAATGTTGAAGGGGATTGATGTTTTATATATGTAATTCTCCATGTTTTAGATGTATGCATGAGATGACATAATTTTAGTTATTAAGGATAATAGTTGTCATTTGATGGATGATTTATACATGTTAGTTGTGCGTAAGAAATTCCCTTATCTATATAAGGTACTAGAACAAAAATGGGTATTATATGTAGGTATTGAGGAAATTATATAAGAGAGAGTGATAGTACTAAATGCTAAAATGTGTAAGAATTTAAAAATGATTGGATATGTATTTTTCTTACTCCTACACTATTAAATAAAGTTGATTTATGATTGTATTAAGTAGTTATATTACTTGTGTGTCCTTAGAATAATGTTGTTATATGATTGATTAAGCATTATAATATCTTTCTCCTTATGAAATAAAGTTGATTACTCCTGCACCTTTAGCATAATTTGACATATGATTGATTAAGTAATAATCTTCTCTTGCGCCCTAAAATAAAGTAGGTTACTCTTGTGCCTTGGAATATGTTGATGGTTATGTAATTAGTTTGCTCTTGTGCGCCATGTAATAATGTTGATGTATGGTTTAATTCAAGTAATTATATTTCTTGTGTGTCTTGAATAATGTTGATGTATGGTTGATTTAAATAATTAGATTACTAGCGCGCTTGAAATTAAAGTTGATGATCTCCAAGTGCCATGACTACTTGATGATTAGGATTGATTGATTGATAAAATTCATAATCGTTGATGTTGTTGATTTAGCTAGTTGGTTCGGACTTGATTGTGTTATTGGGATGTATGTAAATGTGTTGAACCTACACAGAATAGATCTATCTAAACAATAATACACACATTTGCAGAGAGAATTTGAGAAAGAAGGAGAGAAAGAATGAAAGAATTCTCATTAATCGTTATGAATAATGAATATTTTACACATTATATATTATGTATAACTCAATGAGTGCTCACTGGAGGAGAACCAATGCACCATAGTGGTGGTCTAGAGTGATCTGGACACACACGAGCAATTACGGGAGTGAACTGCCACCTAGTCTAGTCTCTCAGGCAGTTATGGGAGTGAACTGCCACCTAGTTGAGTTAACTAGTCAACTAGTCTTCAGTTAACTGAATGAACAGAGAGTAGTGAGGAGTTAACTCAAGGAATCAAGAGTAAGGCGCCAGTGTGGTGATGATCCCAAGGCAAGTGTGAATTAGCTGGTGATGATCCCAAAGCAAGTGCGCATTAGCTGGTGTTGGCCCTTGACCATGTTTTGGGAGATCCTTGGTCAAGTTTGACCTATTTTGGGACTTCGAAAGCCTGTCGAAGATGGAGCGCAAGATGAAGCAAAGATCGTTGGATCTCGGCTTCTTTTTGGGTCATTTTGGGGGATTTGGGAATATGTAATGGGTATGGTATGTTGACCCATGGGTTTAGCCATGTTTAGGCCTATTTTGTAAGGTATAAATAAGTAGCTAGGTGATATAAGTAGAGAGGCTGATAAGCTAAGTGCTAAGTGCAAGTATGATTGGTAGATACTCTGTGCATATTGTGAGAAACTTGTAGAGATAAGTGCAAGTGGTTGTAACATACTGTGAAAGGCTTTGTGCTAGACCTAGCTCGGGGAAGGAGGATCTGGTGAGATGCGCGAAGATCTCATGTCTTATGCGGAGTAGGGTTTTTGTGGCTTTGTGCATGTAGATGACTGATTGAAGTTAATAAAGAAGAAGAGTTGGTGGATGTAGCCCCAGGGTGGGGGTGAACCACGTAAATAATGTGTTATTCTTCTCTGTGCGATGTTCTGATGTATTTATGTGTTATTTGCTAAGTGCTTGAGACAGATAGATAGATTTGTTTATGCTTTGTGCTTATGATGAATCTGGATGTTAGATCTGATATAAGTGAATATGATTAGTGCTTGAATCTGCTAGATCTGATCTGTTTATCTATGCTAAGTGCTTAAATACATTAGATCTGGGTGAATGTTGCGATGCTTTGTTTTATCTGTGAAGTAGATATTGGTTAAATAATAACGAACTGACGGTGCTAAGTGATCTATTAAGTATTGTAATCACATATCTGTGTCCCAGCTAAGGTTGTAGACACCTGAGTCCTGCAACCACCCCTGCCTCTACCTCAGGTGAGACTTCATCTGCTTCGTAGGTGTTGCTAAAAGGGTCGGTAGTTAGGGTTGTGTTGGTGCATTGTTGTAGCATTGAACCCTGGGTCTGCCCCTGTGCCAACAAATGGTTCTGTTGTCGAGACCTGAAACTGTGATTGTTGGGAACTGAGGAAGAAGAAGCTTTGTGCAAAGTTCTGACCTAAAATTGTGAAAGCTCTGTGTGTATATGTGTTTCTCTAGTGCGCAATACTCTGCTTAGTTTGACAAGATTTGTGCTAAGGAAAAGAAGTCTGATCTGAAGAAAATAGGTAAGATTTGGAAGCTTTGTTCTCTGAGAAAGGAAAAAGTGAGACTTTTTTATTAAAAGAGGTAAGATCTGAAAGCTCTGTTCTTTGATCAAGGTAAGAATATTGAAAAGTTCTAGATCTGAAAATTTTGTGCTCTGTAGAAGTAAGATAAGTGGAAATTTTTGTTTCAATAGTATGGATATAGGTATGTTGGATAGATTCTATCCTAGCTTGAAAACTAGGGCATTAATAGATGAAAGAAGGTTTGATATGAGTAGATCTGATAAGAATAGTGAAAAATGTGTTATACCTATGCATAGAACGAATGTTTGGACTAATAAGTGTATGTAGGACCCTAGAAAGAAATGTTTGCAGGTTAGCTACCATGATCCTAGCGCGCAGTGCAGGAAAGGCTGGGGATCATTTAAAAGAAAGAGAGGATTAACCCTTTGTTACAGTTGCAGAAAATTGGGACATCTTGCTAAGGAATTCCCTGGGAGAAGACCCAGTTGTCTTTTTTGCAAAGTTATGGACCGTGAAGTATTGGATTTCCCTAGAATGATTGCTAAGCTTGAAGAAATGAACATGAGACAAGAAAACCCTATGGTAGATCCATAAACTAAGATTATGACTGAATCCCAGAAAGAATCAGAGAAAGTATTTCTACAGATGAAAGAAACCCTGAATGACCACTGACATGTTAGATTATCATAGATCTTCAAAGAAAAAGAATGACTTGAAGTAAGAATAGGAGACTTCGACATTGATTGTGTTCTAGATGAGGAAACACAGGTGAATATCATGACAGAGAGAACTAGGGAAGTTATAGGGAGGCCTGCTATGGTTCCTTCATTAGGAGGAATAGGACTATTCAAAGGAAAGTTGATAAACCTATGTGGAAAGCTCACCCGGATACATATGAATGCCAATGGAACTTTGACAGAGGAGGATTTTGAGATTATTGAATTTATTGAGAATAGTGCCCCATTTACCATGCTACTAGGAAAACCTTGGATTTAAAGAGATCGGGCTAGAAGGCAAGAAGAAGAAGAAGTTTTAGAACAGCAAAAACAAGAGTTAAAAGAATTCATGACTAGAAAGATCGCACACTTGATTGAAGAACAGAAGAACAGATCGAAGCTATTTAACACCAGAGACCCAGATGTCAAACTTGTAAGAACACTAGAAGACCCACGGAATATTGAAATACCCATTCCAAATAAAGAAGAAGGATCACCCTCGAATCTTAGGGAAGAATCTCAACAACGCGAAGTACCTATGCCAAAAGGAGATAAGAATCAGAATGGAAAAAGGAATACAGTGACGAAGCTCACTGGGAAGAAGGATAGAAAGCTAAGTAAGAAGAGAGCTAAGATCGACAAGTTGCAGAAGGTTCCAGAGGGAACCTCGCAAAAGGAAAATTTGCAAAATTGGAGCTTCATCGGGATATCAGAACAGCGACACATGGCGAAGCAATATAGTCGTTGGGGACATTATAACTGTTAGACCAACGCTCTGAATGGGTAGAAAGACATTTATGGATAGACAGCTTGCCATTAGATCGTTGGGACCACGCCATAATAGATAGAATAGAGTTAATGAAGGATTCATACCCATTGCAAGTGACCTGTTGCTGAGTTACCTATTTATCCCATCGCGCCATGCACTAAGAACACTTTTTTCCAACCAAGAGTTTGAGCCCGCAGACTAAGTTGATTTTTCATAGTGATCATCGTGTTCTTGCTCTCTATCCCATTACGGTGCCTAAGTTACCTTATGAACCCGAGATTGTTAACCCCGAGTGTGTATGTCAGATGAGTTGATTGTTGTAGAGAAAGTTGTTGAAGAAGTTTTAATCGACCTCATGATTGAAAGATGCATGTCAATGTCTACAGGTGTACAAGCATCACTAACAAGAGGACTTCCAGCCTCTCCGTCCACTGCTCACAGAGCTGGACCATCCCGACCATCAGATGAAAAGCGAACCAAGCACAGGGATGATCTAGTGAATGCCAAATTGATCTTGACCAGATTACCCTCCTATATACCACCTCTGAGAAACACAGTAAATTGAGATAGCATGCCCATAGATTTCAAATACACCTTGGTTACAGCGTACCTCCCGAAGGGGATATGCACAGTTCGAGTAGACCAAGATAAAATTGCAATGTTGAAGTTTACCGACTTCAACCTCGGAGATTGCAAAGTCTATAACATGCTCGCCCCACATAAGTACCTAACCAGAAATAAGGGGAAGAATTCGAAGATAATACCCTAGTCGTGGACTATGAACCTCCCGTAGGCCACCCTGCTGAACATCATGAAGATTCCCCACTCTGGAAGACACCAGGAGGTGAATGCATGTGTCAAGTTGTTGTTGTCTTGTTACCATGGCGGCTATTTGTGGCTAAATCGTTGTATAATAGTTGATCCGACACTTATCAATCGAATCACGAGCTTGAGTATGCAAGGACCTGATCCACAAGATTTTTACCCAGGAAAAGCCATGGATCACGCTCTAGCATAGAAGATCAAGAACACTTATGGCGATTTCGAGAAGGGCATGCGAAGCTACAAGGTAGCTTCTATCTAGATTGGTGCAGTGCGCCTCTCCTGTCAGTTGATTGTAGGGAATTTAATATGAAAGAACCGACCCACCCAAGTCACCAGTTTTGTAATCGACCTTGCAAGGAAGTGTGCGGAAGGCCTTCAGATGAACTAGGTGAAGAACCTGGTGAACCAGTTGGAACTCGACTTCAAAGAAGCACAAGATCAAGGATATGAATGCCATTTCAGCTGGCTCTTGATCCTTATAGATTTTATTGCTTGGGAGATGCCGAAATGTACGACCTTCTCGGACATCGAGCCTTTTGAACCACTAGTCACGAAGTTCAATACACTGTGGTACTCAAGCGACATGAATAAACAGTGGCAGTCAAATGTTGTTTTTCATACTTACTACAATCAGCTGAAGATAGCCACACAGTTTGAGCCTCGCATGACTCCGAACACTCTACACTGGTTCATACCTTTGATGAAGTTCAGTGCAGATTGGCATTTTATTTACATCACAATGCGCACCGACGAACACAAGCAATAACTTCAATCCTACTATAAGCTAATAGAGGAGGACTTGGAGGAGATCACTAAGGACTGGTTGGTAGACCTCCTTATTCCAGAAGACCCTGCGGAGATATCTGACATCGACATCCGACAAACTGTGCAGGATACACCCAGCCCTAGCAAGATAAAGAAGACCGAAGAGGTCCACGAATTAGACAGTGCATCTGTGAAGACTGTTTCCATATCACCAGAGAAAGGACATGATGGTGAAGAGTTAGATGACAAAGAAGTCGAATAGAAGCAAGGAGACGAAGTTGATCCTCTGAAGAAGAGGAAAGGTTCACCTTTGAAACCTTCCTCCTAGAAGAAATCAAAGGCCACCATGACCAAGATGTAGACAGTCCTCACCTCCGATGACTTCGACTTCCTCATAGCATCCCTCCAAGATGCTTTGCTGGAAATAGAAAATAAACAAGAAGAAAAGCAAGAAGAGATGTATGATCGAATTGAGACTGACCTTTGAGGGGTACAGCAGGCCCTACAGTCTAGTCACGAAGTCTCTACTACCCTGGGAGAGCCAGAATTGGGAGATGAGCCAACTCAATTCCACCGCCTAGTCGATACAGTCGAAGATCACCTTCGACAAGCACAGGAAGAAACAGAGTGAGACACCCAGGCTTTGACACAAGTATAAGGCATACTCGTAGAGCAACACAGTGTTGCAGAATAGGAAAATCGTGCTCTCCAAGAAAAGTTTGATGGAGAAAAAGCACAACTATAGCAAGAAAAGGAATAGTTTCTCGCGGAGCAACTCAAAGTAAAAGAAGCAGTCAATAGAGCACTTCGCTCTGTGATAGTCTTAGAAATCAAGGCAGAAGATCGAGTTACATAGCAGGTGAACCAGCTCGTAGAAGCCATCTAGAATCTACATCAATGCATAGCAAATTTGGAGCTACGCTCTATACTAAAGACCCCACAAGATGTAAGAGACCAAAGAGAAGCAACCGCCCAGAGCGCAGTTGAAAGGATAAAGGCTCTTACCTTGGAATGTAAGAAACTCACTGATCACAATGCCCAAACCTGTGAACAACTCACGAAGAACCCAGAATTGAAGGCACTGGAGTCACAGCTCCAAGAGGCAAAGTATCAAGCTGAAAAGATACAGGCGCAGCTGAAGTCCTTGTCAGTTGTGGAAAGAATGAAGTGTTCCCAAGAGCAGCGCACTGCATAGTAGCAGATCCATACTATCCAGAGCAGAGTTATGGAGGTAACTCAGAAACTCCAACCTGTACAAGACAAGGCCTATCAATTGTTTACAGAGGTAGAAGGCCAAGGAGCAGAGCCAGAGCAGGTTGTCACTATAGCTGAACAACGTCTAGAGGGACCTATCAACGATGCAGTCATCCAAGAGTTTGTTGAACAAGAAGCCATAGCACAGCAGTAAGTCTAAGCAGCTTGAGCCAATCTTGAGGCATTCGAAGCAGAACTAGTCAAACCAGAGTGACTCAGGATGAGTCACAGGTGAGTGTTGGGGGCCTGTTGGCCCTTGACCAAGTTTTGGGAGATCCTTGTTCAAGTTTGACCTATTTTGGGACTTCGACAGCCTGTCAAAGATGGAGCGTAAGACGAAGAAGATATCACGGGATCTCGGCCCCTTTTTGGGTCCTTTTTGGGGATTTGGGAATACGTAATAAGTATGGGATGTCGGCCCATGGGTTTACCCATGTTTAGGCCTATTTTGTAAGGTACAAAAAAGTAGCTAGGTGATATAAGTAGAGAAGCCAATTAGCTAAGTGCTAAGTGCAAGTATGATTGGTAGATACTCTTGGCATATTGTGAGAAACTTGTAGAGCTAAGTGCAAGTGGTTGTAACAGACTATGAAAGGCTTTGTGCTAGACCTAGCTCGAGGAAGGAGGATCTGGCGAGATGCGCGAAGATCTCCTGTCCTATGCGGAGTAGGGTTTTTGTGGCTATGTGAATGTAGATGACTGATTGAAGCTAATAAAGAAGAAGAGTTGGTGGGCGTAGCCCTAAGGTGCGGGTGAACCACGTAAATACTGTGTTATTCTGCTCTGTGCGATGTTCTGATGTATTTATGTGTTATTTTCTAAGTGCTTGAGATAGATATATAGATCTATTTATGCTTGTGATTATTATGAATCTGGATCTTAGATCTAAGATAAGTGAACATTCTTAGTGATTGAATCTGCTAGATCTGATCTGTTTATATATGCTAAGTGCTTAAATACATTAGATCTGGGTGAATGTTGCGATGCTCTGTTTTATCTGCAAAGTAGATATTGGTTAAATAATAACGAATTGACGATGTTAAGTGATCTATTAAGTACTATAATCACATATATGTGTCCCATCTAAGGTTGCAGACACCTGAGTCTTGCAACCACCCCTGCCTCTACCTCGGGTGAGACTTCATCTACTTCGCAGGTGATGTCGAAAGGGTCGGTAGTTAGAGTTTTGTTGGTGCATTCTTGTAGCGTTGAACCCTAGGTCTGCCCCTATGCCAACAGTTGGTGATGATCCCAAGGTTGCATGGTAACAAAACCAATGCAACATCTAAACTCAACTCAACTAGTCAAACTAAAGTGTCAACTTAAAGAGAATATTCTCTAGGTGGAATACTCTCCCCTAAAATATAGGAGACTGGATAATGACTAATTATGACTAATAAACAAGTAAAAACCTTAGGAAAAATAAATCCTAGGTGTGTGTGAAGTAATTCCAACACCCCCCTAAACATCACTATGGTGAAAATAAAGAATGGGTCCCAGCAACAAGGCCATGTTAGGTACCCAAATACAAAAGATACACTGAAATAAAGTGAGGAAAGAGGAAAAACCTCATGGGAAAAACCCCCCATCAAGGTACACTATATGTAAAAAGAAGAACTACAATTGTTAAGCAACTGTGTCCTTCACTCCAAGATGACTTCGCAGAGAATGGAACTTCTACTCAGTGAAGGTCTTGGTGAAGATCTATGTCATTTGTTCTGCTAAAGGACAAAACTATAATTTGATGATCCCCTCGTGTACTAAGTCTCAGATGTAGTGCACGTGGATATCGATGTGCTTCATCCACTGCCTCTGAACTGGATCTCTGCAAAACTTCAGAGTGCTCTAGTTGTCACACCAAACAACGATCAGTCGATGAAACTGAATTCCCAACTCAGTGAGAAAATGTTGTAGCCACATAGCCTGAATAGTTATGTTAACTACCCCTTTGTACTCTGCCTTGACTGAAGATGGAGCAATGGAAACTCACTTCTTTCTCGACCAACAAATAGGCCTGGAACCAAGACTGAGTGAGTAACCAGATGTGGACTTGCGATCATTGTTATCACCAGACCAGTCAGAATCAGTAAACCCGATGAGATCTAATGTAGAGTTCGTTGCATAATGAATCCCAAAGTTGATGGTGCCATGTATGTATCGAAGGATATGCTTTGTATCCTTCCAATGTAGCTCATGCGGCTCTTGCATGAACCTAGAAACTATGCCAACTGCATAGGAGAGGTATGGTCTGGATTGTGTGAGATACAACAAGCTCCACACTAGTTGTATGTACAGTGTGTTGTCAACTAGTGGAGTCTCCCTGTCATCCTCAAGTTTAACTCCTAATAGGAAAGGAGTCGGAGCAGACTTGCATTCTGTCATGTGAAATATCTCAAGGAGATCTCGTGCATACTTGGCCTGAGATAGTCAGATGCCTGATGCATCCTGACTAATCTCAAGTCCAAGGAAGAAGTGTAGCGGACCCATGTCCGTCATCAAAAACTTGTCATGTAGAATCCTCTTAACTACATCAATCGTTGAAGTCGAGAAACCGGTGATCAACAAATCATCAACATACAGAGCTAAAACTAGAAGTGAATTAGTCATCCTGAGAATGTAGACATTCGGGTCTGATTTACAACATACAAAGTTCTGTGATAACAGGTAGGAGTCCATCTTGGCATACCGTGCCCTCGGAACCTGCTTGAGGCCATAAAGGGACTTCTTCAGTCGACAGACCAAAGATGAGTCCTACATAAATCCCTGGGGATGCTTCATATAGATCTCCTCAGAGAGATCACCATGAAGAAATGCATTATTCACGTCCATCTGATTGACTTCCCATCCCTTGTTTGCTGCAATGGCAAGTGCCAATCGTATTGAATCCATCTTCGCTACAGGAGCGAATGTCTCATCATTGTCAATGCCATGCACTTGTTGAAAGCCTTTGGAAATAAGCTTGCCTTTATATCTACTAATCTGTCCATCCGCTGCATTCTTGGTCCTGTAGACCCATCTGCATATGACAAGTTTCCTCCTAGAAGGAAGGGGACCTAGATCCCAAGTCTAGTTCTCGAGGAGGGATTTGTACTCCTCCTGCATGGAGGATTCCCAAAAGGGATTTCCAACAACCTCGCCATAAGACTATGGATTTGAATATTGAACCAAGAAAACATGCCTGGAGGGGAATGGTTCAGTGGCAGTGAGTGCAACAGGAGGCTCCTTGAAATCATATAGATTCCTCCTAGTATCGGTTGAATCACCAATGAGGTCCCCTGCATCCTGAAGAGTAGTTTGTGCTCACTTGGGCCTCTACTGTGGCTCTGCAACTACATCTGGATGCTCTGAACTTGCATCTGATTGTACTGACTTTGAATCTAAATCATCTGAGTCCTCTGAATCAGAACCTCATCTGAAGAAGAGTTGGCATGTGCATGCTCATCATCTTGGACATGTAGAAGAATGAAGGTGTCTACATGTGGCTATTGAGGTGCATGCGATACACTTTCCTCGAATTGGACACTTTGCTCAATGATGAGCCGATCTGAGGAAAGATCGATAAGCCTATATCCCTTCACACCGTCGGGGTATCCAACAAAAATGCACTCAGTGATCTGTGGATCAAGTGCCTTCCTCTTTTCAGAGGCAATCTAGGCCCATGCACGTGAACCAAAAATCTGAAAGTGGGTCACTTCCAGTTTGAGACCGATCCAAGCCTCGTAGGGGGTCTTATCCTTGAAAGATCTATGGGGAGACTTGTTTTGGATGTATGTTGCACAATTAAGTGTTTCGGCCCATAGTCTCTATGGTAGTGACTTTGTATGCAGCATGCAAGATGCCATCTCCTTTAGATATCTGTTTTTCCGCTCAGCAACTATGTTTTGTTGCGGAGTATAGGGAACTATGTGTTGCAACTGAATCCCTGCCTCATGGAAAAGATTATATATCTCATGATTTACGTATTCTCCCCCATTATCAATTCGGAGGGCTTTGATCTTCTTTCCGGACAGTGTCTCAAGCAGGGCTTTGAAATCTTTGAGGTGTTGAAAGACCTCAGATTTTTTCCTCAGAAAGTAGATCCAAGTAAAACGTGAGAAATCATCAACAAAAATTAGAACAAACCTCACTTTGTTGATGGATGGATGCAGAAAAGGACCCATAAGGTCATTGTGGATCAGATCTAGAGGTGCAGAATCTCAGTGAGACTTTCCTTTGTCGAATTTTTCTTGAGGGTGTTTTCTGAGAACACATCCCTCATATACTCCCTTGGAGAAATGGATGCCCGGTAGACCAACAACCAATCTGTGCTTGCTAAGTTGTTGCATGTATCTGAAATTCAAATGTACAAACCTTTCATGCCATATTCTACTAATTTCTTCAGCATGAGTAAGCAGTAAAGCAGAATCGGGTTCAATGAATTCAGAAAAATTATACAATCTAGACTCATGATTTACCTCACCGGTAGCAACCCTAGAGTTGGTTTGCATGTCGTAGATGTCCACAGAATTTGGTGTGAATATGACTTTCTTTCCAGTGCCAAAATTCTTCATCTAATACATGGAGAGAAGGTTGACAGAAAGTTTGGGAATGTGTTGCACATTCTCGAAGCTTTCGTTGGTGAGTTCAATCCTTCCTTTTCCAGTGACTTCGACAGAAGATTTGTTACCCATCATAATAGGAGGACCTTTGCATGCATCCAAAGAAGACTATATTGCTTTTGATGCAGCCATGTGATGTGATGCTCCTGAATCAGCGACCGAATCATCAAGAGAGGAGTTGATGGCAATCAAGGCATGGCTAGAATTTCCTTTCTTGGAATTCAGATCTTTTGGCTTCTTCTTCTTGGCACCCTTGGGGATGTGATCTCCAAGTTTTTTTTGCTGAAGTATTTGAGATATCATATCTATTTTTTTTTTCATGCATGTGGATTGTGAATGGAATCATTTGTGACAGTATGTGCATTTCTCCCTTTTTCTTTCCTTTTCCCCTTTGGATCTGAAGGCATCGGTGAAGGTTTTTGTGTACCCTTCCTTCTTCAGATGTGCATGAGATTTCCATTTATCTTTATCTTTAAATTTCTGATATTTTTGGCTGCCATCATGCACAATGAGTGCATGCGCCCTTGGGCCTTTGATTGTGCCCATGTTGATGAGCTTGGTTTTCTCTTGTGTCAGGGATTCGATAAAGTCCTCAAGAGAAGGCATATTCCAGGTGGCTCCAGAGGTGAATCTGATAGAATGGAATGTGGATATGAATACAAATAATTCAGGACCAATCTTGGGGAGAATGGTGAGAACCATTTGTTTCTCCTCCTTCGATTTATCAACCACACAAGCTTTGAGTTGCGACAGTAAATCCTTGAATTTTGTAAAGAAATATTGGATATTATCGAATATTTTTGGATCCAATGTGAGAAAATCCACCTCCATCATATGTCCCCTCATCTCATCATGTTTTCCAAAGATCCCTTCCAAGGTGGTCCAGGCTTCATTGGGAGTCTTACAGGAAAATATGTGAAAAAGGAGATCGGGAGAAATAACACTGCAAATTGTTTTGAGTGCCTCATCCATGCGATTTAAGTACTTGGATTTTTCTATGGCTGATGTTGGTTCTGTATATTTATTCAATGTTAACCTGTACAAACCTCTGGTTCGTAGATGTACGGATATTTTTTCCTTCCATGCAAAATAGTTGTAAGGTGTAAGAATGAATTCTTTTTGGAAATCCATCTTTCCGTTGTCTTGAATCTTTTGTACCTGCAAAAACTTTTGGTGTAGCTTTTTCTTAGCAGTATATCGGCTCTGATACCATGTAAATGTGCTGAACCTGCACAGAATAGATCTATATAAACAATAATACACACATTTGCAGAGAGAATTTGAGAAAGAAGAAGAAGGAGAGAAAGAATGAAATAATTCTCATTAACCGTTATGAATAATGAATAATGTATACATGATATACTCTGTATAACTCAATGAGTGTGCACTAGAGGAGAACCAATGTGCCATAGTGGTGGTCTAGAGTGATCTGGACACACACCAGTAGTTACAGGAGTGAACTTCCACCTAGCCTAGTCTCTCAGGTAGTTACGGGAGTGAACTGCCAACTAGTTGAGTTAACTAGTCAACTAGTCTTCAGTTAACTGACTGAACAAATGGTAGTGAGGAGTTAACTCGGGGAATCAAGAGTAATGCACTAGTATGGTGATGGTCCCAAGGAAAGTGCACATTAGATGGTGATGATACCAATGTTTCATGGTAACAAAACCAATTCAGCATCTAAACTCAACTCAACTATTCAAACTGAAATGTCAACTAAAAGAGAATATTCTCCAGGTGGAATATTCTCCCCTAAAATATTGGAGACTAGATAATGACTAATTATGAATAATAAACCAGGAAAAACCTTAGGAAAATTAAATCCTAGGTGTGTGTGAAGTAACTCCAACAATGTAGACACCTCCTTGTTCCTCAGAATGGTCACCAGCCCTGAGACCTTAAATGGTCAAAATCAATTGGGTCCTAGGCTTGAGCATTGATTATGTGTCCTGGAGGTCCTAACTTGCAGGGTAGGTTGGGCGGGTAGTATATTTATGTCATATTTATGTTATTTCATGTTATCATTGTGTTAGCTAATGACTATCTTTATGTGATGAGTTGAGCAATTAAAAGTATTGATGATTCCAGTTGATCATGATGAGTTGATCGTGCGTCACCATTTATGATGCTTGTTGATTATGTGTTGTTATTCAAATATGATGATGTTTTGATTGTGTGTCGTTACTAATATGTTGATACGGAGGTTATGACGTTATTTGATTATGATGATGAGATGCTTGTAATTCCTTTAATTATGATGTCATTGATTTTGTGTTGTTGTGATGTATATTGTTGACGTTAACTTCCTAATGCAAAAAAAAAAAAATTACCTTCTATGCTTCGCTTTCCTAGTCATAATGGAGGGGTCGTTACAATCTCATTAGATAATTTCTTAATATCAACAAAAGTAGTAGTAGATATTTCAAGTTCATCCTGAACCAGAGAAAAATAAGACTGGTTCTTGAATATGGTAGTGACTATATTATCCCAAACAATATGTTTCGCCCCTTTCATAATTGATCTACCTGTCACCTTTATCTTCATACGAGCTAACTCATTTTTTGCTTCCTCTTTGGAAGCATGTAATTTTTCCAAGAGTACTTCCCCGCTCTTTATGTGTTCTTCTAGCTCTGTTATCTTAGCATCGTTATGTTTGAGCTTATTGGTCAAAGTATCCAGTTCAATCCCTTTCACACTCAAATCTACCATGACCTTGGACAGACCTTCATCTCGATCTAGTGAAGGAACTTGAATTGTACTTGAATTAAATCTTGTGATAATTGATCCTCTTGAGGTTTCAAGGATTCATTCTCATCATGTAGGGATTTTATAGTCTTATTTATTTCTACCAATTTCTGATATAGCTACTCTTTCTCTTCAAAGCTTGCTTGCAGCTCTAGTGTCAACACATGTTGTATTTATGGGACATTTAGTTTCTTATTTAATACCTTTATTTCATTGTCTTTTAGTTTTATCAAATCCCCTACAACAACGGGATATTTAGGATTTGCACTCAAAGCAACAATCTTCTTTTCCAATTCAATAACTTGAATTTGCTTGGCCTTGGTAGCCAGTTTATCTTGCTTGAGTTGCTTGTCAATTTTCATCACCATGTTTTGTATTTTTTGTATAATGGCAGAAGATTGGAGGACTCCTATATAAATCATATCACTATTTTTATTATGTAACTTAACCATGTGAACTAGGTGGACATCACCAAACTTCACCTTCATTTGTGTAACTCTATAGTTAGTATGGGAATGAGTTGTAGGACCTTTTTCTCAAGTATGGCCAAATTAAATGTTCCTTGTTGATAATATACTGTAGAAATTACTTTGGTATGAGCCATATTCTCTCCCCATGCTTGAGGGTATATCTCCTTATTAATATCATGATTTTTCCTTTTGATATCCATGTATTTAGAAAATAAGGAAAGTGACTTTTCCAGTGGCCCTACACCAGTGGATTTTTGGGATGATTTTATTGATGTAAACAATGCAGAAGTGAGATATTCCACTGTAACAAGGGGATCTCTTAATGTTGAACCAACTTACCTTGTCTCTTGACCCATTATAATATATCCTTCACTGGTAATTTCTACTAAAACCCCATGTTCTTTTGATTCATCACCAGTTCTATCCCTCTTACTCAATTATTATCCCCATGGGGCATCCAACTCCATTTCAAATAATATCTATGAAAAAACTCTCTTTTTTTATTTTTGATTCCTGCCTTTGGGGGGTCAATATTGGCTTTGCTATGTTTTTTCATGGTGTAGGTGATCTTGAGAATGATTTTCTAGGATTTCCTTACTTTCCTCCCATGAGTCAAGATTTGAAATCCTTTCTAGCAGTGGATTGGGTTGATTCTTGTAGTCGAGCCTTCTTGTTGATATCACATTGAATGGGACATAAACCCATTTTTCCCCTTTCTCAAAGTACAACTAATGAAGCATCTCTTATACAAATTCTAATGTAGTCTTGAATTTCACTGGGAAGGTTCCAACCTTCTGAGGTAGCTTAAAATTTAAAGTTTGCTTGTATTGAGCAAAGTGTAGGTGATTAAAGTGAAGTCTTTTCCTTATATACTCTAATGAAAATATTATAGGAGTTATGAAGGCTGGTATCTTATAGGATTCCTCTTCACAACCATATATTTTTATGATTGTGTGGTCTTCAAACAAAAACCAACTTCCCGCTATGGCCTCTTTGCTCAACTATAGCATCCTCTTGAATTTTGGGAACATTCTAGGAGGTGGAGTACTATGCAATAATGAATAAAATGAGCTCATAATCTTGTTTACAAAGCTAATAAACCCTTTGTTTTGATATTTCCTCCTTACTTCTACAGTCCAGTCAATTATTGATCTATGTGTCCCTATGTCACTTACTAGTTGGATTCCCATGTTCTCAAAATGTGACACGTTATTGACTAAGAGAGGATAGAACAAATAAGATTGATACTTGAATTTCTTGGCGCTATGAAGCATATGAGAAATGGATTATCTATTTATATGGAAGATTACCCTAGAGTGGTCAATTGAAACTATCAATCTCTTCTCAACCTGGTAATTTATGGCACATTAGAACCAGTTCAGGGAAATGGTAGGTTTGGGGCACAATTGCTCAAGATAGGTTTGATTCCCACAAATGAAAATTTCAACGATCATTGTTAGCATCAACATGAGTGTTACACATTATTTTCATCATCCCTATGATCATTAATGATGTAAACCTATTTGTAGTCTTCAGAGGGGTCAGTGGCTTGAGTTTCTGAAGAAAGAAGGGAGAAGAACTTTTCCTAAGAAAAGAAGTTGCATCTTCCTTTGTAAAAACCCTATAAAAAAGGAAGTTCGCAGGCTGCATTATAGCTAGGGTGCGAGAATGCCTGATTCTCGCAGGCTACATCATAGCTAGGTCACAAGGAGTTCACAGTCTGCTCTATAGGCAAGGTGCGAGAATGCTTACACATGGGAAAAACGAGCGTTTTCTCAAATCTTCTAGAAGGAGAAACTTCCATGGTGAGGTGGCATCCAAATGGTTTGGATCTTACTTGCTTTCATGATTTAGTGGGATCATCCTAACCTCCTCACCTTATCCTCTTTAGCTTATAAAAGGAGAGGAGCTCTCATGGAGAAGGGCTAAGTTGGATTTGGCTTGGAATTATTAGCCTGGTTGGAGTGTCTTTGAGTTTTTCCTTTGTCAAGATAGATTATGAGTATTATCAGATCTCTGCTCTCAGAATTCTTGGAGTGGAAGTGTGTGGGGAATGAAGGACAATTGGAAGGGACCTTATGACATCAAGGCCATGGTTGTAATCTCTCTTTCACATTTAATATGATACAGTAATATGATTCTTTCCTATAAAGCTTGTCGTGTTTTATTGTATGAATCCTTGATCACATACATAGGTTTATATTGAGTTTATGCTATTACTATCACTTTGGTTGGTTGTGTTCTTTTGCAGGTTCACCATTGTATGAGCGTTGGAACGGAGCTAGGATGGCGATGGCGAGAGGAAGTAGCGTTTAAACGGTATGTCACCTATCCCTCTTTAGTTAGTAAATTCAATATTTAAAACTTAAAAGCGTCATGTTCTGGTGTGTTTTGTTATAGATCTAGGTGGGTCTAGGGAGATCAGTTAGTGTCTGCACCTACCGATTTATCTGATAACAAACACATTATTTTCGTCATCTCTATGACTGTTAATGATGTAAACCTATTTGTTGCCTTCATAGGGGTCAGTGGCCTAAGTTCCTGAAGAGAGAAGGGAGAAGAACTTTTCCTAAGAAAAGAAGTTGCATTTTCCTTTGTAAAAACCCTATAAAAAAGGAAGTTCACAGACTGCATTATAGCCAGGGTGCGAGAATGCCTAATTCTCGCAGGCTACACCATAGCTGGGTTGCGAGAGGTTCGTGGGTTTCTCTATAAGAAGGGTGTGAGAATGCTCATACGTCGGGAAAATGAGCATCTTCTTGATGCCTCTAGAAGGAGAAACTTCCATGGTGAGGTGGCATCCGAATGGTTTGGATCTTACTCGCTTTCATGATTTTGTGGGATCATCCTAACCTCCTCACATTATCCTCTTCAGCTTATAAAAGGAGAGGATCTCTCATGGAGAAGGGCTAAGTTGGATTTGGCTTGGAATTATTAGCTTGGGTGGAGTGTCTTTGAGTTTTGCCTTTGTCAAGATAGATTGTGAATATTATCAGATATGTGCTCTCAGAATTCTTGGAATGGAAGTGTGTGGGGAATGAAGGACAGTTGGAAAGGATCTTACAACATCAAGGCCACGGTTGTAATCTCTCTTTCACATTTAATATGATACAGTGATATGATTCTTTCCTATAAAGCTTGTTGTGTTTTATTGTATGATTCCTTGATCACATACATAGGTGTATATTGAGTTTATGTTATTACTATCACTTTGGTTGGTTGTGTTCTTTTGCAGGATCATCATTGTATGAGTGTTGGAACTAAGCTAGGATGGCGATAGTGAGAGGAAGTGACATTTAAACGGTATGTCACATGTTAGCTCCCAAAATGAATACGTCACTATGGTTGCATTTTGTGGTTGATAGCATGGCTATTGGTAGTTTTCTCAAATTTAGTTTTTGAGTTTTTCTAGTAGCAAGACTTAGGTTTTGATTTTTGTCTTATAAATAAGACGACCCATAAAGGTCTTCTCTTTAAAATTTTCATAAAATGCTTTCAACAGCTAACGCATGTTTTAAAGATGATGGTTAGCTGGTGAAAGTGGTGATTTTCAACAGCTAAAGAGCATTTCTCACGGGTTGTGCGCTGGTGAAAGCGGCGATTTTCAACAGTCGAGGAGCGCTTCTCACGGGACATTAGCAGGTGAAAGCGAGGATCACGTGTGTTTTATCCACGTTTTAAAAAATCAAATGACGATACACTCAGCCCATCTCATGCAATCAAGTATGATGCGCTGGTGAAAGTGGATAATGATGGAGACTCGGGTTTGCACGTCTAAATCGGATTGCAAAGTAGATCTCATTCAGTAATGCATGCTTCACAATCATGGCGTCAGAAATGGCGAATTTGAATCCATCATCGCAGGTACAGGTGCAGTACTACTTGGCTGACGACATCAAATCGGATCATCGCTTCCCCAACACGCATCGCTCACAAATGTATGCTAAGTTTTTAATGTTGAAAGACAGAGCCGAGTGCTTTCACCAGCGCAAGACCTCAGCTCGAACAACAGATTGCAGTGTTTGGTGTGCAAAATCGTTTGGTATTTTGAATCGCAAATGGAAAGGAGACGCAGTGGCTCATTATTGAGAAAAGAACTGGACAGTTTGTCCTTCCTACAGGCTCACCCAGAAGTGCAAAAACACTTCTTAAATGCAGGTTGTATGGAGTATGTCGAAAGGCTACAGAATGGTTGTCACCAATCAACAGCAAAGGATTTTGCTAAAACGTTTGACGGGAATAAGGCCTGTGTTGGGTCCTTGGAGATCATTGTGGATGAAGCTTCCATCGCTGCAGCGACCAGCTTACCAAGATCGGGCCAAAGTTGGTTAAAAACGACTACCACCAAAAACTTAAATTTCAGAGCATATTTGAAGGAAGAATTCAGACACAATGCATGGAAGAAGAGCATGCCAGTTTCCCATTTAGAAGATGAGTGGCAGGATTTGTTTAAGGGCATCCAACTCTACATAACTTCAGAAGGTAGGTATGACAAACTGATGTTGTATCATTTCAAGCTCTTAGACCATTTCACAGGTAAAACTCTCCTAAATCTACCTTTCTTCTTGCACAAGAGCTTAACTAAAGTCTGTAAAAAGATTAGAGCTAAACCTCTAAGCATGAAGAACACTCTTTGCCACTTTGGCCTTAATAAATTGATCATTCTGGAGGAGCTAAGACAGAAGGGAAGGACCTGGCAACATTTTCTTTTTTGGGAGGGCTTTGAAACTCAAAATCAGCCCGTGAATGAATAGAGGAAAGCTGGAAAGAAGCAATTGACTTCTCAAAGCAGCTCAAGGAAGAGGAGAACCCTTCCAGGACCTCCAGAAGATAGAATCTCTGGTGTGAAATCTCACAGGTCAAATAAAAAATTGGTTTTTGAAACTACTACAGAGAAGCCTACAGAAAGGAGAACAAACATCTTAAACCTGCCATACACAGACTCAGAACTAGAGAAAGAAGATGAGAGCCTTGTCATCAAGAGTCTTGAACATTCCATTGAGTTTGCACAGAATTATGAGACCTTTACTCACACCGAGGAAGGGGAAACATCAAAGAGCACTAAGTCAAAGAAAACACAGAAAATCAAGCATCTCAAAGAAGTGATCGCTCAGCAGGAGGTCTTAGAGA
>ML777217.1:1588618-1607217 GCA_009831015.1 Picea engelmannii | reverse complement strand
TCGAATGCTAGTCTAGTTATTAAGTCTTTGTTATCAAGTTGCTTAGTTAGATTTGAATTGTTATTTTTAGATACAGATCCAAGTTTTTAGGATCTTAAAAACTGATTGTAAAAGGCTATAAATGCCTATCTTTTCTAAGAGACGAGGGTTCAAACTGGGATACATTTTGGTGCTATTGTATAGACTCTTTTGATACAATAAAATTGCAGTTCCCTTTCGTTTTCAATATCAGAATATCCATGTTTCCATTTCTGTATTTCATTTCATTTTATTTTAGCTTATGAAGACTGTTATCTCTTTATTGAGCTTATAGATTTGAATTGAAGGATCTTCTTTCTATCTTGTATTAAGCCTTACACCCAACTGCATTTGGCAATCAAGATTAGTGTTCTTCATCCCCCCTCTCAAATTATTTGATCTGATTATTGTTTCATGAAAGCACTGTTTCTTTAGAAGTAAAATGAGTTGTCTATTACAGTGATCTTTAAAGACCCCATTGTTCCAAGCATATCTACACATTATCTTAAGTTACCAAGCATCCTTAGTCTACAACCCTAAGGAGTTTCTTGGAGTGATAACATCACCTATCCCTCTTTAGTTAGTAAATTCAATATTTAAAACTTAAGGAAAGCGTCATGTTTTGGTGTGTTTTGTTCTAGATCTAGGTGGATCTAGGGAGATCAGTTAGTGTCTGCACCTACCGATTTATCCGATAAAAAAATTGGCGACCATACTGGGGAACGGATTGTTTCCTAGTTAGTCTAGTTTCCCTTCCTTTGATTGCTTGTTTTCTAGTTTCTGACTCTGTGGGACATCCATCTAGACTCTCTGGATCTAGAAGTTTACTTAGATTCCCTGTCCTTTTTCAAAATTTTCTTTAATTACAGACATTCTCGCACTGTACCTCTCTACAGCTTGCAAAAACCATTGATTTTCGTACCCTGTTGTTAGATCCAGTGCGAACTTCTTGCACCCTACCAGTGTCTAGCTTGCGAGAATACCTAATTCTCGCACTGTACTCTACTGCTAGGTTGTGAACTTGTTTGTAAACTTTTTTGGATTGGGTCTTGTCATCTTTTGTTGACCCAGTTTTTCTTTGATCAACTGGATTGAGCTTTTGGAGCCTATATTGATCTGTTTACAGTTTGCTTGACATTCTTTGAGTTGCTTTTAGCCATCTTTGCTTTGTTTGGTTTTGAAGGATTAACCTCTTGCTTTGAGTGTATTTCAATTACAAAGCGTGTTTTTTCTTTAGAATTGTTTAGGGAAAGATCAGATTTCTTCTGAATAGTTCGCTTTAAAAGAAAACTTTTAGTTTGGGTTTCTTTGTTTTAACAAAGTTCATTATTGCTTTTAGTGAAATTTTTGAATCAAAAAGATTTGATTTCTTGCTTTATATTGGATTGGAGACATCCTTGCATTTGAAGTAGCGGAATTGCATGATTCTTGGGGGGGCATGAATCGTGCATTGGTGTACAGTCTTTTTTGCTCATTTCTTAAAAATCTTGATATTGGTGAGTTTAGTAAATTTTGGGACAGTGCGCATCTGGGAATGATAAATGGTTTCTCCTTCTCGTAGCATAGCTTTCATCAAAATGAAAAGATTGCATCTTCATCTCTTTGCATAAATTTCGAGTCGATCAAAACACCATATTGTCCACACCATTTTCCTTTTGAGTAATAATAGCCATAAAATAAAGAACTTATAAAAATTGATTAGACATTTTTATCTTTTCTGGTAGCAAACCTACATTGGATTAGTCATAGGGCTTTGGAATAGGTGTGGAAGATAACTTTCCAAAGATGCAAACAAACATAGTATCTTGTGATAGGGAGAGTTAAATCCACTTACTGCATTTTGTCCTGGGAAGCCCTTCTAACACAAGGGTCAATCACAAGGTCGCATTGAGACTAGCAGAGTTACTCACCCTCCTTTGTTAGTCTTGGTGTAGAGATTACGATTATTGTGGGGGTCACTTGAGAGGTATACCCACAATGATGAGTGGAAGCCTTTCAATTTGATTTCGGGCTAGATACCCTGCCCTTGCACGTGGATCGGATTGTCGATTGTTTCCCCAGGCATCGTTGTAGTGATTAGTAACCTTAGTGGCCTATATCTTTAGGGTCTTTACACAAGGTCACTGTGGAGGGGCAAGTCTTCATGGTACCTGGAATCGACATTGGCCAAACTCACTCGGGCTCCTTGGAGGGTATGCCCACGATTATGTGTGGGAGCTTGCACCAGGGTGTAAATCCATTAAGTAGGTCGTCAACATAACTTTTCCACCCACTCTATCTCAGCTCCTTCTTACTTTGTTCCCACAACGTTGGATTTCATCACCAACTAGTGCGTTCATTGTGAGAAGGTTTTTCTTGCTTGCTTTCTTACTAGATTTTTAACGTGTGTTGTTTGTTTTCCCTAGAGGACCCTAGATTGGATATTTATTTAATGGTGTCAATTCCCGAAATGACCAATGAAGGAACCCCTGCTCCAAGGGAAACTTTTGTTTTTCCTTCTTATGGAAACATTGGTCCTCCTCACATCGCTACTTTGAGCCTTCCAGGTCTCACTATTGGATTATCGGTATGGTTGTTTTCCACTCAGGTAATCCCAAATGCAATTAGTGCTTCAGTCACATGCACTTCCCCCCAAGAGCATCAACCTCATGTTGATCATTCACCTTTTTCACCAGTAAGGTCTTCTTCACCTTCTTCGCTTGCAAGGTCGCCTTCTGTTTCATCTTCTTCGTCGAGTGAAAGTTCTGAAGCTAGTAACCCGATGAATAAGAAGAAGAAGAAAAGAAAGATTAAGAAGAAGAAAGATAAGCGAGGGTCAAAACCTCCAACCACTGTCAAACATGTTGGAAAACAACTAGTTACTGTTAATCGTGTTGGGAGTATTGATGATGTCAAGATCACCCAAACAACTCGTAAGCCCAAGTACCATTGCAGGCTTTGTAAGGGTAGCCATCTTCTTAAGGATTGCCCTGGTCTATCCAAGGTTATAGAAGCATGGTCTACATCTCCTTTCCAGTCCATGTCATCATCCTCTGAACAACATGCCGACGACCCCCCGTCAACCAGTCATGATACAGTTGGGAAGAAGAAAAGTAGAGTGAAGTTCCTGTGTATGTTATGCAAAGGGAGTCATCTCACTCACCTTTGTCCTCATATGGACGAAGCCTCAAAATTACTGGAAGACATGACTATTTCACAACCTCAACTTCCAGCTGCTTACTGTAAGCTTTCTCTCAACCCTCCAATAGTTGATGGAATGATCACTCTGGTCCCTTCACCGGTCAATCTGGTTGATCATGTCATCAATCTGGTCACGTCCTTAGTTGAACCAGTTGACAAAGTGGTTGATCTGATACCATCCTCACTCAATCCCACTCTCCCCTAAAAGAGTGAAACTAAAGTGGTTGATCTGATCTCATCCTCGATCAATCCCACTCTCTCATTAGAGAGTGTCACCCAAGTGGTCGATTTGTTTCCATCTGTTGACCCCATTCTCTCCTTGGAGAATGAAACTCAAGTGGTCGATATGATCTCTCCATCAGTCGATCCTACTCTCCCGCTAGAGAGTAAACCCGATATTTCCCATGTTTTTCTCATTGATACAGAATCTCCCATTCCGAGGGGTATTCCTCCTTCTCCCATAGGACCCCCTCCATGTAATGAGGCCATCCATTTTGATTGGGGTGTGCTAAATAGACCTCGTCTTCCCTCTTACATTCCTTTCTAGATTACAGTACAGGTTTGTGGTCAGAACGTTCCTCAAACGTTGATAGATGAAGGTTCATCTATTAGTATTTTTTCCTCTATTGCTTGGCAAGCTTTGGGTTATCCTCCACTTGCGCCGGTTACACAGAATTTGTTATCTTTTAATAGAAGAACCAGTCAACCTTTAGGGACCCTTCCCCAGTTTCATGTAAGTTTGGGAGGGAAAACTGTCTTTATTGATGTCATGGTAGTCCAAGATCCCTTGGATTTCGCTTTACTCCTTGGGCGGGATTATGTCTATGCCATGAAAGCTATTGTGTCCACTCTTTTTCTAGTGATATATTTCCCTCACGATGGAAGAATTGTGACTATTGATCAACTTTCATTTATTGGTCTTGACTGGATTGCCTCCCTAAATGGTTCTTATACGCAGACAGTATCGCCCCCACCACATGTTAGTTATGTGGCGTTGTCGCCCATGGCTTCAACTTATGATGACTTGGATGCAGTAGTTGACATAGTTATCTCTTTGATAGGGTTGTTAGAGCCTGATCTTTTTCTTCTTGTCGCAACCCTCGACATGTGTTCCTTCCAGAGTGTTTTTCTTCCGTCAAATGAGGATCTCTTGGAAGCCATGACCGAATTTTGTCCCTTGACATGGTGTCCTTCTAGAGCATTGTCCTCTTGGAAGCAGTGATCAAGAAGAGTTTGAGCATGGTTTTCTGATTTCAAGCTCATTAAAAAATGAAACCAACCTTGAGCATGGTTTTCTGATTTCCAACTCATTAAAAAATGAAACCATCCTTGAGCATGGTTTTCTTATTTCAAGCTCATTGAAAAATGAAACCACTTGTGAGGATAGTTTTGCGTCTCTATGGAAACCTCGTTCAAAAATGAAACAGAGGTTACGAGCATAGTTCCTGTTTCTGTGTCAAGCTCGTTAAAAAATGAAACTGAGGTCTAGGGATTACACCTAGATTCACGAGCATAGTTCTTCTCTTATGTCAAGCTCGTTAAAAAATGAACCAACTTCCCCTCTCTATTGAGTCAAGTCCTTCGTCTAGTATTTGAAGCTTCCTTTCCTCCGCCTTTGCAGTTGGAAGAAATGAAGCTTGGGGGACATTGCTTATAGCCTCTAGACTTCATGCTAAAGTTAGAGCCACTAGCTTCTTAAGCTGGGGGCTAAGTACCAACCATGCGTTGGGAAGTCGCAAGCATAGTTTTATGTGGTTCAATCTTGTGTAAAAATGAAACCACCTACCTCAAGCATAGTTTCCTCTGGTTCACGCTTGTGTAAAAATGAAACCAGGTCCAAGCATAGTTTTGTTTAGTTTTTAAGCTTGTGTAAAAATTAAAATCTATCCCAAGCATAGTTTTGTTTTGTTTTAAAGCTTACATAAAAATGAAAACAATCCTGAGCTTAGTCTTTGTTCTTTCTCATGCTTGTAAATACATGCGAATAAGTTACCGATCTTAGTCTTTGTTCTTTCTCGTGCTCGTAAATACATGAGAATGCAACTGAGTATACTTTTATCACTTTTTCGGACTCGTAAAGGTTATACGAAAAAGGAACCCACTGGAGTTCCCTTTAAGCTCTTTTCAGACTCTCTAAACATGAAAAGATTGTCGAGCGACCTTGTTTTATTCACGCTCGTAAAAGTATTTGAATAAAATGTTCGATGGGCAATAGTTTATCACTTTTTCGGTCCTGTCGAACTCTTTTACGAAAAAGGAACTGAGAGAGTTCTCTTTAAGTGTTTTTTAGACTCTATAAACATGAAAAAACCCCGAGTTTTCTTTCTTTGGACTCGTTAAACAAACATCGAAAGGCCCATATGGGACCGAACCATTCCTTCTTAGGGTTTGTTAAACATGCTCTGAGGGACTCGTCCAAAGGATGAGCTTAAATTGACAAGCATATGTTCTCCTCCTCAAGCTTGCGTAAAAATAAAGAGGTACTCACTAGAAATGGTGGGGGAAAATTTGGGAAAGAAATGTATCTAAACATGTACTTCATAGAAGAGTTTCTTTTGAACATGACACCCTTTCACTCGCCTTATGTCTAGGTTGGAAAATCCAATCGTCTCTTGATCATACTCCTTATAAGACAAATTGGTCTATGATCCATGTTGTTGAGTCAGTATTTCCCAGAACAATTGTCGGGTCGCCAATATGTTCAAAGAGATGTTCAACCCAGAAAGCCCTCTATTGCGTCAGCCATTTCTGCATTCCTTAAGCCTTCTATTGTGTCGGTCATCCATGAGTCAGTCCTAAATCACTTGTTACTTTGATCTACCTCAAATATTTTTACCTGTTTCGTGTCATTGATGGGGGATACATTAAGGCCCTCCTGTGATGAGTCTTTTCCTATCAACTTCAACTCATTATCCAGGAATCAGACTTAGAAACTAATTGGTACCTTGGAACTTGCATGCCTCAATGGCAGGTTTCCTCGCTTTCGACAGTGGGTTTTCATTGTTGATCCCTGATCGGAAGATTCCGCCAAGTGTTCGACTTCAGCTCATTAATTCACATTCGTTGGATTGTACTAGTGTACCTTGGGAGTCATTGACATTAATGGTGATTTCCCTCACACTTGTTAACAGTTCTCATCATTGACCGGTAATCAAGTGGTTTCTACCATGTTCAGTTCTAGCACATGTATTCGCATGGTTAGATTCGTACTATAGAGTGGTGGATATGAAGACCCTGGATCTTTTCTGTCAGATTCAGGTTGTGTTGGAGTATATTCAGATTGTATTGATGCATAGATCCACAGTGTATGTTTGGTGGCTATGTTCAAATTTGAGTCTTTAACACATAGATCCACAGTGTATGTCTGGTGGCTATGTTCAGATTTGAGTCATATTGGCATGGATCCACAATGTATGTTTGGTGGCCATGACCTGTCTTACTTGACATGGATCTTCACATGTCGGCATTTATGCTTTGAGTCATTTGTATTATGAGTATGGGAATGCCTACCTCAGTGATGATATATTATTTTACTGTATTTCCTTGTTTGTTGGCAGGTTTTCGACCGACTGTTCCTTGTTCCCTACACACACTCGACAAAGTATTTTAGCTATCACTTTGTTCTAACTTCATAATTTGGGGGGCTCTCTGTTACACATTATTTTTGTCATCCCTATGACCGTTAATGATGTAAACCTATATGTTGCCTTCAGAGGGGTTAGTGGCCTGAGTTCCTGAAGAGAGAAGGGAGAAGAACTTTTCCTGAGAAAAGAAGTTGCATTTTCCTTTGTAAAAACCCTATAAAAAAGGAAGTTCGCAGGTTGCATTATAGCCAGGGTGCAATAATGCCCGATTCTTGTAGGCTGCACCATAGCTGGGTTGCGAGAGGTTCACAGGTTTCTCTATAAGCAGGGTGCAAGAATGCTCATACGTGGGAAAAACGAGCATCTTCTCGATGCCTCTAGAAGGAGAAACTTCCATGGTGAGGTGGCATCTGAATGGTTTGGATCTTACTCGCTTTCATGATTTAGTGGGATCATTCTAACCTCCTCACCTTATCCTATTCATCTTATAAAAGGAGAGGAGCTCTCATGGAGAAGGGCTAAGTTGGATTTGGCTTGGAATTATTAGCTTGGGTGGAGTGTCTTTGAGTTTTTCCTTTGTCAAGATAGATTGTGAATATTGTCAGATCTGTGCTCTTAGAATTCTTGGAATGGAAGTGTGTGGGGAATGAAGGACAGTTGGAAGGGATCTTACGACATCAAGGCCATGGTTGTAATCTCTCTTTCACATTTAATATGATACAGTAATATGATTATTTCATATAAAGCTTGTTGTGTTTTATTGTATGATTCCTTGATCACATACGTAGGTGTATATTGAGTTTATGTTATTACTGTCACTTTGGTTGGTTGTGTTCTTTTGCAGGATCATCATTGTATGAGTGTTGGAACAGAGCTAGGATGGTGATAGCGAGAGGAAGCGGCGTTTAAACTGTATGTCACCTATCCCTCTTTAGTTAGTAAATTCAATATTTAAAACTTAAGGAAAGCGTCATGTTCTGGTGTGTTTTGTTCTAGATCTAGGTGGATCTAGGGAGATCAGTTAGTGTCCTCACCTACTGATTTATCCGATAACAATGATACCTTTGAATTAATTCATAAAGGTATGGGAATGAAAAATCTAGGTCACAAATGTTCTCTTTGTCAACCAGGTGGTCATCAACAACATTGGGATTCTTGGGCGTCTGAATTTGACTCGGGTTCAACGGGGTCGACATAATAAAGAATTGCAAGAGAAAAAGAGCCTTAAAACATAAATAGGAGGGTTGGTATCAACAAAAATACCATTTTACCATATAGTTGAATTAATACATTGGTGTCAAGGTAATATTCTTCTTCAACAATTTCTTTAACTAGTTAAAAATGCTTTGATAATGACACATAAGTTCCCTCTTTTGGCCCACCGGCCTCTTTTATCCATTTTTTCTCAAATTAAATGTGAGGGATCTATGTGGCATCATGGTTGAGCCACCTTTTCTAGTATATTCATCATCCCCTATGAATATAGTTTTTAAATTTGGGTCCCATTGCCACTTGTCATATTTTGATACACCCACATGGGTGTACATCTATCATATGGGGACTAATAGGTCTATGGATATGGTGTGACAATATGTGTTATGTGTAAATGTGGGCCACTTGTTTTGGGTGGGGATACAGATGCTCCCCATTCCTTGACGATGGTATCACATAAGGGCTTGGGTGGTTTCCTGAACATTTTTTCCGATGCGGTCTCAATAAAAAAGTGACACGCAACCACGATGATTTACCACTTCACATCGCATGAGGGATTATAACCTTTATTCTAGTTGACAATGTGAAATTCATCATCAACCATTGATATAATATTTGATTTATCGCATTGCAACTTGTGCCCCGTGCCCTTAGTTTCTAGCACTTAGTCACTTGGTTAGAGTTAGGCGCCTACTCCACTCATAGATCCTTGATATATTATCCCCCATTCTCTTATGTTAAGCACAGGGTCACTTAGTTTCAAGCTCTTGAGGCTTATCTTTCACATCATAACTTGTGGAATTATCCCCCGCTTGTTAAAATTTAGGCGCCTAGGGGTCAATAACCATAAAATTTATCCAAAAGCATCCTTGGAGGCAACATGTAGAGGTTTTCTTCACCATAGTTATTGAAAAATAATGGTAGTGTACTAACATTGGCTCAAATGAGGACAACTTATATGTGCGATCTACTAAGAATTGTAGACGTAATGCCTTATCCATTGGTCTATGGAGTCTGTTTCAAAACATGTAGTACATTTATCTTCTCTAGTATCTGATTTCAGAGAATGATCAAAAACTTAACACATTATCACCCTATCATTTAAAAATGAAATTGAAAATGACAATTAAATTGGAAATGAAACATGCAGCAAGAAAAAAAACTAAAATACTAATGTACAGAGTAGGAAAACTCCCCACAATTTAGTATTGTAGAAAATGGTTGAGAAATATCCCATTCACAGAAGCTCCTAATACTTCACCATAAAAATGAGCAAGCTCATAAGTGTTGTTATCTTGGACTGAGGAGATTTGGAAGGGTCCAATCCATATATTGTCAAAACTTTCCATGTTTACCTTTGGCTTCTCTTCTAGCATCCAATTTTAGAACTAAATCTCCAATAATAAAACTCCTTGTTTTAACTTTATTATCAAAAATCTTATTCATCCTTTCATGGTGTTCGTGTGATTTATCCTATATAGACTCTCTTGTTTGTTGGACTTCTATTAGCTGATTTATCCTCCTTTACGTATCACTTGGCTCATCTTCTACATCTTGCAATAACTTCATCACTAGGAGTCCAATATGAATAGGAAAACACACACATGTCCCATAAACTAGTTGAAAACGGGAAGTACCAATTGACCTCTTTGTATTGATCATATCAACCAACAAATCATATCTTAGATGAGAATCTCAAGCTTTCTTATTCTATGACAACATTTTCTTGATGATCCTTAGGAGGCTTTTGTTTGAGGATTCAACGAAGTCATTCCCTTGTGGATAATAGGAGGTTAATTGCCCCAATTATATGTTATAATATTAACATAATTCTACCATCTTTGTAGATTTAATTGCTTGTGCATTATATGTGATAATATTCATTGGGAATCCAAATCTTGCAAGAATATTTTCTTCAAGAAACTTAATAATGATTGAATATATTGCAGCCCTTATAGGAATATCTTCTACCCACTTTGTAAAATAATCTATGGATATTAAGATCCATTTTTGTTGGCCACTGGAGTTAGGATTGATCTCACCAATGAAATCTAACCCCCATTGTTGAAAACTTACTTCCACTTTGATAGGCCTAAGTGGCAAAGGAAATAGCTTTTTTTTTCTGTAAATATTTGACATTCCAAGCATGCCCTAACAAATGAGTTAGCATCAAAAAAAAAGTGGGAAAATAATAACCATCCCTTGGTATTTTATATGTTGTATCCCTCCAAACATGATGGCCACCACACACCCCTTTATGGAAATCAACAATTAGGTCATGTGTTTCCTCTTCAATAATGCAATTTAAAAAAATTCCTCCAAGGTGTTTCCAAAACAAATGTTCATCAATGATGCAATACTTGATTGATTTCAAATCTATGGATTTAGCATTATTTTTATCCCAAAATAGTGGATGTTGTAGGTTCTATAAATAAAAAACTATATATTTATACCACATAGATTGTGAAAAATTTGGATCTACTTTGTTAGAGGGTTCTTGTGGTTCATCAATTTTTGGTTCTATTGCTATTGAATCTTGAGATATAATATTTACCCCCATAACCCTACAATTATATTATGTAAGCAATTTTTTTATCCCTTGTCCCTTTACCAACTTGCTAGGCTTGATCTCAACATCATATTCTTAGATCTTTGCTATCCATTTTCCTCTTTTTCCTTCACTAACTCTGTTAGAAGGTTTTGTTGTTCATCAATTTTTGGTTCTATTGCTATTGAAGCTTGAGATGTAATATTTTCCCCCATAACCCTACAATTATATTATGTAAGCAACTTTTTTATCCCTTGTCCCTTTACCAACTTGCTAGGCTTGATCTCCACATCATATTCTTAGATCTCTGCTATCCATTTTCCTCTTTTTCTTTCATTATCAAGCTTAACAAGGATATGTTTCACATCAATAGTAGGTACATATGCAAGGACCTTAGAATGTATAACAAAGTCTCTAAAATATTTAAGGGTTTTAACCAATGTATATTCTTGCTTTTCCATAATATTGTACTTTAATTCAACATCCCTCAATGTTTTTCCGAAAAATGATATTGGCTAACCATGACCTTCAATATTCTTTTGTAACAAGACAACTACAATAATACTTTTAGAAGAAAAAGAAAATATTAGGAAATATTTATCATAATCAGGATTGACCAAGACTAGGGATTCTCCTAAAGCCTTCTTGATCTACTGAAAAGAGTCTCTGGATTGAATAGTCCATTTTATTTCATTGTCTTTCTTGAGCGTATCTGTGATATTTTTCATGATTTCTACAAAATTTGGAATGAATATCCTGAGAAAAAATACCTTACCTAAAAAGGATTGAACCTCTTTTTTGTTCCTTGGTAAGCCAATTAATTTTATTGCTTCAACTCTTCTGGGATCTATTCTAAATCCCCCTTCAGAGACTATATGACCTAGCAACTTTCCCTCGTTCATTGCAAAGTAGGAATTCTTAGTATTTAGGGATAAACCAAATTTTATGCACTTCATGAAAGTGTACCTTAAGTGCTTAAGGTGATCTTCATTAGATATTGATAACACAGTCATGTCATCCAAGTAAATGGATATAATTTATCCTTTTCTCCCACAAAATCTATATCCATGGCTCTTTGGAAAGTATCCCCTGCATTGATCAGCGCAAAAGGAATCTTGTCATAAATAAAATTTCCCCAAGGTGTAGTAAATGCATTCTTCTCTCTATCATCCAGATGCATAACCACTTGATTGTAACTTGAAAATCCATCCATCATTGATATTCTACTATCTCCCACTACTTTTTGTAATATGTGGTCCATTTTGGGCAAAGGGTATTTATCCTTTAGTGAGTTCTTATTCAAGTTTTTGAAGTCTACACACAATCTAATCTCGCCATTTTTCTTCCTTAGAAGGACGAGATTTGCCACCCATTATGAATATCTAAGAGGGATGATAATCTTGGAATCCAATAATTTCCTAATTTCTTTCTCAATGATAGGTAATAGAATAGGATTGACTTGTCTCAGCTTATGCTTCAAATGTTGTGTACCAAGCTTCACAGGTATTATATGTCGAATGATACAAGAGTCATATATTTTCATATCTTCATATTTCCATGAAAATGCATATACATATTCTTTGAACGGAGCCACATACCTTTGTTTCAGATTAGCAGATATTTGCTTGGATAACTTGATGTACTTGGGTTCCTCACTAGTGCCTATATTGCAATCATCTACATTCTCATCCTTTGGGTGAACAACAAGCTTAATAGACACATCATTCCTATCAAATAATTTCTCAAGAGGTACTAATCCTTTTGGAATAAAATTGTTTTTTAACTATAAGATTTTATGACTTTCCATGCAATTTTTTAACTATGGGACTAATTCAACCCTCCCTCAAGCAAATATTGAATCCCTTTATCTTCATCTAGATCAATATTGGTAGCTAAATACTCATCTATGACTTCCAAAAACCTCTTAATTTGTTGATCATATTCAAACACTTGCCAATATTTGATATTTTCTGGTATAGATGACCTATATTTCATTTCTATTTCATCTTTGACCTGAGGCATATTAGGAGTTTTAAAAGTACTAATAGCCAGTGCTAAAGAGTTTGCTTGTTGGTTGAATTACCTAGGGACAACAATGATATTAAAGGATTCAAAGAATTTATCTATCAGATCCTATACTTGATTTATGTATGCTCTCATTCTTGGGTGTTTTTTTTTTTTATAAATACTTTTTACTTGTTTCACTACCAATTCTGAATCCCCCAAAAATGAAAGTTTAGTAATTTTTAGACTCCTTGCAACCTCTAGACCTAGAATTAAGGCTTAATATTCACTACATTGTTTGTAACTTCAAATTCTAGTTTGTAGGATAAATGAATTGTATCCTTTGTGGGGGAAATTAACACTATCCTGGATCCAACACCTTACTTAGAATATGCCCCATCAAAACAGAGTTTCCAAATTTCCTCTCTTTTAACACTAGAATCATAGGACAAACTTTTGGGTTTGGTACATTCATTATGTCCCTCATTTATTGATAAAATGCAACCTCCCATATCAAATAAAATGAAACGTCCTGTATCATCTTCCACAACATATATAGGGTGAGTCTTAGGATTATTATGATCACTCATCACATAAGAAAATTTAGTCTCTCTGTATAACCTTCAATTTTCTCCCCCAAAGACTAGAATTGTGGCATAAGTCATATCCATCTGCATTGTACCTCCTATCTTACCTGCCCAAGTTCTAGATAACAACATACCATAATTAGCAGGTACATTTACTACAACTACATCTGTCATAATGCTCTTCACGGGTAAATGGGCTAAAGTCACAACCAGATCCTTGGTCATACCCTCACATTTAACTTTAATTGAATCAAATGAATATAAATCATGATAGGGTTTGGTTATCTCTAATCCAAGCTTGTCCATTACTATCTCAAGAATTAGATTATGCGAAGCCCCAGAGTCCAGCATGCAGTTCTGTAACAATTTGTCATAAATATTTAAAATAATCCAAGTGGATATCGATGGCCACCCACCTATTCCATTGGCTCAAAAAAAAAAAATCCACCTTGCAGTTTTTTTATGGTTTTTTGGGTCCCAAACTTCTGGGGTCATTTTGAGGCCCTAAATGACATTTTTTTGGCTCAAAATCACCTAATAAGTATCTAAGGGAAGATGCTAGGCCGAATTAAATGTGTCCTCCTTGACTAAACCTTTCTGATGAGGTATTGAATGCCCCAAACGGAGATGGCATGCAAAATTTACTCCCTCAAGAAGTTGATGTATCAACTACCCCCATTGGAGCCCACAAACCTTTTGGTGTTTCATCTTTCGGGGTTGGGGTTTTGGATGTTTAGGGTTTTCTCGTTAATTATTTATGTTAAAAAGGCCTTTTGAGTATCATTATAAACACATCTTCTTTTGAATGTGTGTATCTATCAAATCTCTTCTCAAAGATATGTTATTACCATTCTAGTGAGTTCAGTTCGCTCTGCATTTTACAGTTTCTGTACATTTCATCCATTAAGAGAAATTGTGTATTACTATATCTCTATGTTTCTTGCAATGTCTTTGTATATTTCCTTGTTATATTTATTCCTTCATTTCATTCTCAGCTTAATCTAGATTAGTGGTATCAGAGAAGTATGCTCCTTTTCATTTCTTAGTGCATGTCCCTAATGAGTTTAGGGTATATAGAGTTTAGGGTATAAAAACAGGAGTTCAGGTCTACAAATCAGCAACAACCAAAGTATGGTAAAGGTGGCCCTAACTCACAGAATATCCAACCTCAAGACAACTATTCCAAGCAATAGAAAAATAAGGGTAACAAGAAGATGAAAAAAAGACATTGGAAAGTGGTGTGACTTCCAAAAAAATCCCTTGGCACAACACCGATGAATGTCACTCGAAGCAATCATTGGTGGTTGACCTAAAAAAAAAGAGTCGAACCATGAATCAGAATCTAATTCATAAAACAATAAAAGGAAACGTATCATCGATGTAGAACCCACTGCTACCATCACGACCACAACAATATAACTAGGAGAACCAGAGGAGCCCAAGGAGGGGGATCGCCTCTTCCATTCATAGATGTAGGTGAAGGGGACACCACTTCATTTCATTGTTGATAGCATAAGCCAAAATAACCTAATCTCAGTAGAGGTCATCATGCAGTTGGATTTACCGACAAAACCACACCCACAACCATACAACATTAGGTGGCTTCGCCAAGGATGATATGTCCACGTTAGCCAGCAGTGCCACCTATCCTATGTCATCAATCCCTTCAAGGATGAGGTATTGTGTGATGTTTTCCCACTGGAAGTTTGTGATGTTATTTTAGGCCAGCCATATATGTCGAAGCATCATGTTTTTTATGAGTCTCTACCCTGTAGTTTCATTGTTACTCTGGGGGGTCATCTATACAAGGTACCAAAGGTAGTTCTGACTAATTTCGCAATAAAAAAGCGATGCAAAGTAATCTCTCATACCAAAACGTTTAGCCTCTTCACTATCCAGTCAAAAGGTGAACAGAAGGACATAGTGACCACTATAGCCTCGGCCCAAGACCTTTTTATCTAGCAGAAGTAGATTGCTAAGATTGCAGAAGAGCACAAATATTTCATTGCTTCACCTATAGGGGTGCCTAAATAGTTCCCAGTCAAGACAAGCTATAATAGAGCCCTTCATAGATATATTGGCCACAACCCTTTTCAGGTGTGCTTGGGGTTCCAACCATTATCCCCCATTGATATATATCTTCATGGTACATCTTCATCAACACAGTGCTCCCACACTCAAACCAAGGAACATCGTGCAACTATATTGGTTGAATGGATCTAACCCCTCCAACAAGAGGTTCATGACATCTTTCAACAAGCTAATGCCAAGTACAAGCAGGACAACTTATTTAGTAAAAAAATCGATTGACCATTGATCTGTATTATGCTGAGAACGAAATGAAGGAATATATATAATTAGGAAATATACAAAGATATTGCAAGAAATTCAAAGATACAATACTATACAATTTCTTTTAATGAACTAAATGTACAAGAAATGTAAAATGCAGAGTGAACTAAACTAGCTATAATGGTGGTAGCGTATATCTGAGAAGAGATGTGACAGCTATGCGCATTCACAAGAAGATGTGTTCAAAATGAGGCTCAAAAGGGATTTTTAACATAAATCATTAATTAGAAAACCCTAACCCTGGAAAATGAAATGACAAAAGGTTTGTGGGACCGGATGGGGGTAGTTGATACGTCAACTTCCCGAGAGTGTAACTTTTTCATACGATCTTTTTTGGGGGCACTCGGTACATCGTCGAAAATGTCCAGTCTAGGAGTACACATTCCATTCGGCCTATAATCTTCCTTGGTTATATGCTAGGTGTTTTCAAGCCAAAAAAAATGTCGTTTAGGGCCACAAAACATCCCCAAAAGTTTGGGACCTGAAAAACTGTAGAAAATTTGTCAAGGTGGAAAATTGTGTTTTGAGCAAGTGGAAGAGTTGGGTGGCCATCGATATCCATCTAGATCATAAAATCACATAAAAGGGAGGGAGAAAAACATCTTCTTTGTCATCAATGTGTGGTCCAAACATAATAGTAGGATATTCATCATGTAAGTTTAATGTATATGGTTGACTTCTTGGCCATCCTCCATGTATAATTTTGTAAATTTGTTTTTGGTAGAGAGGATTCTTGGCCAATTAAATTAAAGGAACATGTATCTTAGTTTTTCCCAACTCGTGTTCAATATTAAAATTTGAAACAACTTTGTCAAATCCTTTCTATTCATTGTCTAATTTCACGTGTTCTTGATTATCAATTTTTTTTGTACAAATTGTTGCTTCATTTTTCTTATCTTTAGCTTGACTTAAAGGTAAAAAAACATTGGGGGTGACTGTCTTGTTCACAATACTTGGTCTTACTCTGAGGTCATATTTATTATGTAATTCGTCTTGAAAAACATCAACAAATAGTCTGTATTGAGAGGATGATAATCCCAATGGGCTCATGTTCTTATCCAAATTATGTTGTTTGGAACCAAGGGATTTCTCATAGTTGGTCTGAGTTAGGTGAATAATGTTCATTTCATCTTGAATAAAGTGCATTTATTACTCAAAATCAACATACTCTTCATCTACAACATCATCAAGTTAATTATTGTCCTTGTTATTTTTGATAGGTGGTTAAATGCATTGTTCTTCATTCCTTCTTTCCCTACGCATAATTTGTGGGTTAAAAGGTCTACCGAATTGATTCAGGTTTCTAGGTCCTCCTTATTGATTTTATTTAATAGGAGTATTACCCTCAACTTCAATTCTAGTCGATTTATTAGATAAGTTCCTAATGAGTCTAGACATTTCGTCAATATTGGCCTCTTGAGAGTCTTTGCTAGAAACTGAAGTACCAATTTCCTCTTTTTGCTTCTTTTTATATTTATTGGTTTGATCTACTCTAGGTTTAAGCTTATGTGAGGAAGTAATATTACCCTCAATGTCTATGGCATCATATTGTATTATGACAAAGGTTGCAGATCTTATTTCCCTCGACATCATGGCAAAATCAACTTCAAATTATCCAACATAACTTTGGTTGCTGCTTGAGAAGGTTTGATGTTAAGCCCTAATATTGGCTCATTACCCCTTAATTGGGGCATATTACATTAGTAATGTTATTTTATTTATGTCGGCTTTATTCCATTAGTTGTAATTATACCTCCTAGTCTCCTATATATACCAAGGAGACATTTTCATTTGGAATCATCTTGTACTTGAACATTGAAGTTGGGTAAAAGGAGGTTTCCCCCTAGAAGAGGCTTATTATCTGAAATTATCTATTTTTCAAGGTGTTGAGTACTTTTTCTGAGGTTTTTCTATGCTGTATTGACATTTGGTTCCTAATATATGGTATCAAAGCTCAAGGTCTTGGGGTTTCGATGCTACATCTGAGACACCTTGGAATTTTTGCTATAACTTTTTTTCTACAATGTTTCAGAAGGAATGGCTTGGAGGATATTTAGTAGACAGATCAAGGTATGTTGGGTTAAAATTTAAGCTCCTTACACCTTATACTTTCGGAGATACGGCCTGTACAAGATAGGGTTCTGGAATCATATTGAAATGAGTCATTGCGGAATTTTCGCTATAAAAAAAAATTTGTAACGTTTCAGACCCTGAACTCCAGAGGATATTCACATAAATTAGTAAGGTATTTGTGGTAAAACTTTTAGCTTCTGGGTCATCTTAAATTTGTATATACACCCTATGTAAGATAGGGTATCTGACTAGTCCTATTGACTAGTCTCAAGAAGGTGCTCCAGGTAAAACAATCATAACTTCTTCCTAGAGTATCCAAATTAAGTGGGATTAGTTTCATTGAATCATGGACAGTCTGTAGTATTTCGGGTATGAGTTTCAGAATTTTATATCTATTATTTTGTGTGGAGCACGCTATACAAGTGAGATCTCCTGGAAAGGCCAAAAATTGATAAGTTGTGGGGAAGTTACCGTAAATTCCAGTTGGCACATCCAATTTTGATCAGACCTGTGGCATTGCAGAGAAGAAATATCAGAGAACTACATAAAAGAAATTTTCATACCCAGAAGGGTCGAAACATGGGAGATACAATAGAATAAAGATTATCTAGCAGAACCACCTCAAAATCAAGGTTCAAAAGTGATACTTGGCCAACATGCCACCCAAAAGGGGAACTTCTACACCAAATAAGCCTCCAGACAATCCTACTTGGACTCTTAATGAAGGTGAAGAAATGCATAGGGACATAAATGATTTACAAAATAAGATAGTAATAAAAGATGAACTACAAGAGAAGGAAGCTAAGTTGGAGGCAAAGATGGATGGTTTAAAAGAGGAGATCATGGAAGTATTGAAAAATTTCGTAACACAGAAGACACCTGAAAGTGAAAATTCATCCCATGAAATTCATGATGAGGACACAAGGAAGGTGAATCCAGAATGGAGAAACTCCAACTTTGGGTTGAAGACCAACCACATTCCTAAGATCGATATGAGGAAGTTTGATGGCAAGGACCCAATCACATGGATACTTCAGATGG
>ML777217.1:1541468-1586476 GCA_009831015.1 Picea engelmannii | reverse complement strand
CATTGAAGAAATGGTGTCCTTACCTAATAGGTAGGCACTTCAAGGTCAAAACAGATCATGATAGTCTTAAATACTTCTTGGAACAAATACTATCTTCAGAAGAACAACAAAAATGGGTAACCAAGATATTGGGTTATGATTTTTATATCGTCTATAAAAATGGGAAGCAAAATGTTGTGGCAGATGCACTCTCAAGAAAGGATGAATATGTGGAGGCCTTTCTCTGTGCTATCTCAATCATCCAACTCGATTGGATAATAGAAGAAAGGGATGAATGGAAGAATGACGAAAAAGTGTGGACTCTCATTCAAAGGTTGTAGCAGGATTCCAATGCATTAGATACATTTACATGGAAAAATGATTCACTAAGGTACAAAGATCGCTTATATTTATGTAAGAACTCCAAACTCAAACAAAAGGTACTATTGGAATTGCACACCTCTCCAGTAGGAGGACACTCGGGATTTTTGAAAACCTACCATAGAGTCAAGAAGGATTTTTTTTGGGATGGCCTTAAAACTGATGTTCAAAGGTTTGTGGCAGAATGTTTGGTTTGCCAACAAAATAAGGTGGAAACAATTAAGACCCCAGGTCTTTTACAACCATTATCCATCCCAAGTCAGCGTTGGGCATGGATTTCATCATAGGGTTACCGAAGTCTGAAGGAAAGAGTGTCATCATGGTGATTGTTGATAGACTGACCAAGTACGCACACTTTTGTGCACTCTCTCATCCCTTCAAAGCTATTACAGTTTCCATCGCATTCATGGAGACAGTTCAAAAGCTACATGGCAACCCAAAGATTATTGTAAGTGACAGAGATCCCATCTTCACTGGACATTTTTGGACAGAATTATTTTCTTGTTTGGGTACTCAATTGGCTCATAGCTCATCCTATCATCCTCAATCTGATGGACAAACCGAGATAGTGAACAAATGTCTGGAAGGCTAACTTCATTGCTTTGTCTCTGATAAACAAACACAGTGGTTCAAATGGTTACCCTTGGCAGAATGGTGGTATAACACTTGCTTTCATATTGCAACAAAAATGACACCATTTATGGCACTTTATGGATACCACCCTCCTTCCATCACTTCTTCTCTAAAAGAAAAATTGAAGGTTCAATAAGTGGAAGATCACATCGAGAATCAACAAGAAGTTCTCCAAATCTTAAAGGACAACCTGACCATGGCACATAATCGTATGAAACAACAAGTAGATCAACATCGTAGTGAAAGAAGTTTTGAAGTAGGGGGTTGGGTGTTTTTAAGACTACAACCATACAAACAGATGTCCCTCAAGCAAGCTAATAAGGATAATAAATTATCACCAAAGTACTATGCCCCTTATAAGGTGTTGCAAAATATTGGTATTATGGCATAAAAATTGCAGTTGCCTACATCTTCACGAGTACACCCAGTTTTCCATGTTTCATGCTTAAAGAAGGTTATAGGCGACAAAATCCCAGTTCAAACTATATTGCCAAAACTTGACGAGGAAGGAAAAATCATATTGGAGCCTGAAGCCATCACTGACACAAGAATTCGTCGGCTGAGGAATAGATCCATTTCAAAGTATCTCATTAAATGGAGGAAACTATCGGCTAAAGATTCCACTTGGGAAGATGATTCTTTTATACAGAAGCATCCAGATTTACTCAAACGTTGCGGAAAACACTTGTCTCAAGGGGAGGAGCATGTTAAACCCTAATATTGGCTCATTACCCCTTAATTGGGGCATATTACATTAGTAATGATATTTTATTTATGTCGGTTTATTCCATTAGTTGTAATTATACCTCCTAGTCTCCTATATATACCAAGGAGACATTTTCATTTGGAATCATCTTGTACTTGAACATTTAAGTGGGGTAAAAGGAGGTTTCCCCCTCAAAGAGGCTTATTATCTGAAATTATCTCTTTTTCAAGGTGTTGAGTACTTTTTCTGAGGTTTTTCTATGTTGTATTGACATTTGGTTCCTAACATTTGATGTCACGAGGAATTTTATTATTTAAAGATCTTATTAAATTCCACCATAGATTCCCCAACCTTATTATTTAAAGATCCGAACTCTGTGAAATAATATAGGTGATCCATTTTCTCTCTGCACTTCCTCATAAAAGTTGTTTCTAGAAGAGTCCAAGAATTAATTGAGGCTAGAGGTAACCCCCTCAACCATTTTCTAACACCTCCTTCCAAAGTTTGAAAAAAATACTCATAAAAACATCATCATGCTCTATAAACAAATTATCAGTGAAATCTTGAAAGGTTGACATATGTTATTCAACAGAAATACTCTTCTCCCCATCATACTTTGGTAGTAGTTTAAGGTAATTATCAGGGAGATAGTGAACGTTTTGAGGAATATTTAAATGGACATATATAGTTTCTACCCATGGGTTTATTGGTGGTGGAGGTGGTGTTTTATTTCCACCACCCCTTCCTCCTCATGTTCCATCCATTAGGAGATTAAGAATCAGATTGTTGGATTCAAAAGATAAAGGAGGTCTAGGGTTTTTCAAATAAGGCCTTAAAGAGTAACTTTCTGAGTGAGAAAATTCTAAAGAAGATTCTTGAAAATCAATTAAGGGTTGGTTAGAAAATATCAAAAAATATTTTATCTCCTTAGGAGTATCCTAAAGACCTACTTGTTTGTTTACCCGATAACCATAAGGAGGAAAAAGTAATGACTGAGGATTACCTAATGGAAAATATCCTTCCCTCTCTCTAATATTCCTCTAGGTAACTGTCCTTTTATGGTTTCAATAGGCTGGAATCTTTGCAGGATCGGGATTTTCCCTATTATGTCTTCTTGTAGATGCCATATTTATAACTATGGAGTCGCCAAGGAAAGATAAACAATCAATGTTTTGGATATTATTCACCATCAAGAATCAAGCCTTAAAAATGTCATTTCCTAGGGGGGAATATATTTAAACTTTGATCCCCATCAACTACGCTAGGAAATATTCTATCCCTTGAGATGTTCCAGGTTGTAATTAGAGCTATGCCAAGGAACCTCGGAGATAAAAATCACATATGATTTTAAAGTTGTGTTGTGGTGGAACTTCTCATAATATTTTTCTTTACTTTCTCAAAACCCTCACAATCACTCTAGACAGGATGATTAGAGGACTCTCAACCTAAGAGGTATTTTCCCATGTGTATCAAACCTTTGAAATTTAAAAGGAGATGAATGGATGAATTTTAGAAAGAAAACAATTAACATATAAGGTATTCGTATGAACAAATCTTGTAGTCTTAACAAAAATAAAACTTGTTGAGCATTAAGAATTAAATATTGAAAACATGTAGATATGGAATCATGAAGGACATACACTGGTGTTGGACAGGAAGTTCGAAGAACGAAGAATAAGGGTGTGTGCAAAAGTAGTTAGATATGAAAAAGCAGGTAGATGCACAGAAGTAGGATGGACAATAGTCGAGCATGGAAAAGAAGCACATACGTGCAAAGACAGGAAAAGCATGCTCGAACAATGAGTTTTCATGAGTAGTCATAGGGTTTTGGGGGATAAGTGAATAGGGTTTTGAGCCCTAAATTATATGTATAAATATGTAATGGGTCAAGTAGAAAAGGATGTTGAAGGTCGAAAGTTGTTTATGATGAGAGAATATACTGAGAGGGAGAGAGAATCTATGTCTGAATGTTTAGGGAGATTTTTGCAGAGAAAGAATTACACTGCAGAGTGGATACGAAACATGGGGGAGGATATCTGATATATCTATTGTAAGTGTAGTGCACAAGCTTGAGAAGATTGCATAAAGAATAATAAATAAGCCAGTCATTATGGACATATCCCAAATTTTGGCTGAACCATGTTAAAACTGTGTCTAGATGTCTTGTTATGTTCAATTGTTCATGAATGTTTTATTTATGCATGACTTGATCTAGACATGTGTAGGAGATGATGTGCAGTAAAGATTAATGTTACAACAAATAGATTGTTTTACGATCTATGTCACAATGATGTTGCATAATTTATGTTACTAATTAATCAAGGGAAAGGGATACAGAATATTATCAATAGGGTAGATAAGTAGGAATGAACATGTAGATAGTCTCCCATCCCCTCATTACTACAGAAACTTGGTTCCTGCAACCCCAATAGATGACTCGGGTGAGACTTCACTTGCATGCAAGTGATGTTGAAAGGTTCGTTGTCTACAAGGTTTGTTGGTTAGATAACTTGAACCTAGGGTCTTACAACCGTGCACCAACAAATGGTTCCATTGTCAGGACCCAGAATCTATGTTTGAGGGAATTTTTTGGAGGTAAAGATATCATCGAATGGCTAGAAGGAGAGGAACAATAATTTTCCTAGAAAGACAATAGAAACCCTCAGATGATCAATGAGCAATGGATGCAAAGGTATGTGTACACAGAGCTGCATGAGATTTTCTTTGGCGTATTTCTGATTATTTTGACTGAATGGTTAGAAAGAATGGTGGATAATACTGGAAGGTATTGAACTGCAACATTGAGGAACCGGACTCCTGAGTTGGTAAGACAATTGAGTTATGTAAGTAATAAGACTTATCACACCGTTGATTTATGGTTGAATAGTATATTGGGAGGTTATATCATGGAGTTTGCAATAGATTGTACACAATCATATAGTGTTGCAGAGAGGGATTTCTTTAAGGGTCCGCATGGAAGGTTTATGAAATCATTGGGTAACCAGATAAAGATGTTTTTGTGCGAAAAGTGCATGATGACGATGGAGTCTAATTGTTAAGAGGCTTCATGCACATAAAGGAACTAGGGGATGACCAGAGGATGGTCTAAAGATAGGAAATAGTGAAGGAAGAAATAAAGAAGGAAGGGAAGGATGAGGATTCAAAGAAACAAAAAAGGTATATCAAAGGAGGAAGACGGTTTTGGCATACTGTGCAGTGGAAGAATATACAAGATATTTAAGACTAAGGCTGAGAAGAGAGATTCGCACAGTGAGTTTGAGAGGAGATAAACTTGCACAATAGTACAGATCATAGAAATACCAAACATAGAAGGAGAGGAAGAGGATTCTCATTCAAATCTAATAATAGAAGAGTTGTTAAGTCTTGTTCATATTGGATCCTACGTCGACTCCACGACCCCGTCTACATCACCTAGATCAGAATTCACATTTGAGGATTTGTTAAAAGAACTTATATTTAGCAAGGGATGACAAAGTAGCAGTAGCTAGAGCAGTAGAAGTATTGCATCGAGTCAGAGTCAACCAGCACCATCGAGGGGAGGTACTACACAAAATAACATGGCAAGGTTAGACAACACACTGAGACTGTCTGAGTTCCGGGGAGTTGGGTCGAAGGACCCAAAACAACATCTATTTGTATGTGAAACAATTTGGGCTATCAAGAATGTCCAAGACTAGGTTGTAAATATTGCACAGTTGGAAACAACATGTATAGGTCGTGCATTAGTCTGGTATATGAAACTGCAAAGTACGACACCTATAGGACAAGCAAGGACTTTAGTAGAAATTAGACAAGCATTGTTTAAAGAATTCAAGAAGCCAAAATCTGAATTGTAGTATATCACAGAGCTGAAGGAAATCAAACAGGTGCAGAATGAGACAGTTTGGGACTATGATCAATTTTTTAAGGATTTGATGAGTAGACTAACATTCCAGAAACCTGATCAATAGCACCAAGAATGGTTTATTGCAGTAATTTTACCACACATTTGCAGGTCATTGATTGGAAAAAAGGTTGTGTCGTATTCTAAATCTTTGAGTTTGCAATGAAATTGGAAGCATATCCCATGGAAGATGGCAGGGGGATGGCACAAGTCTAGACATAGTTAGTTTCCTTGACAATTCAATTGGAAGAACTTGCAAAATGGAAGGAGAAGTGGGAATAGGTCTAGTGTACCAAATGTAGGACTAAAGGCCACCACAAAGAAGAATGCCCAGCATTTGTGCAGTATTTGACGACTAGAGCATTGAATCCATTACCAGGACGAGGATACTGTGAAATATGTAAGAAATGGGGACATCATCCAATTGAGAGTCCATTACTACATAAATACAAGAGTACGCCAAGGAACTTGTTCTGTAAATTTTGCAAGTTAGTCGGGCATGAAGAGAAGAATTGTTGTGCATTCAATTTGATGAGAGAGTGCACTTCAGTTATGTATAGGATTTAGGAGGAGAATGATACGATAGAAGGAGGTGGTCCATAGTATAATAATCAGAGAGGATTTAATCTAGAAAAAGAGAGAAAATTTTGGTAGAGGAGGTATAGAACCAATAATATGTTATAATTGCAACCAAACAGGACACTTAGCTCGTGACTTCCTGAATCCTTGTAAAACTTGCACATATTGTAGAGCACTGGACCATGAGACACAAGACTATCCTCAATTACTTTTGAAATGGCAGGCAAGAGGAAATCGAAACCAAAACCCAAATAATAACGTACAAAAAATATCATCCGAGGAACGCAATGAAGGACCTAGAATAGCAGTTGTTATGCGCGAAGGAGATAGAATAGGGGTTGATGTGACAAATGAGGGAAGTAGGTTTAGCAATGCGTGAGGAAACTAGCAAGACCTATGCCAACATTTGACCCTCAGTAAGAAAATAAGACGTATCATAGGCAAAGAAAAGGGATACTAGGATCGAATTGGGTGGCATCAACATCGTCCCCGCCTCATGTCTGTGATTTTACTATACCAGACAAGATGCTTGGGAAGGTAAGTACTCTAAGGGAGTTTTTGAGAAGTTGCATAGAGTTGATGAAAGATGAAAATGAATTGAATGAATTATGTGAAATTATTGATCATTACACGCAAGAAAGGGAAATTCCTATCGCACAGAGGGTAGTAAATCAGGTACTGTGCAAAAAGAGAACCAACGAAGAATTTAGATTAGGTGCTCAGACTGGGGAATGTGATGTGGATAATGTTATTTTATACTTGGGTTCTGATGTAAATGTATTACCAAACCAAACATGGGAAATTATGGGGAAACCCAAGTTGATTTGGTCTCATGTCCAGTTAATATTGTCAAACCAACACAAGATAGTATTGATTGGTCGATTGACAGGAGTACATGTGAATATAGATGGGGTGTATAGGGTATCATATTTCAAAGTCATCGAGATCATGGATGATAGTCAACCATATCCAGCACTTATGGGATTAGAATGGGCCCTTGACAGATCATTAATCTGAAAAGGAGGGAAATGATATTTGAGGTAGAAGACTTGAAGGTTACTACATCATTGGATCTGACATAAGGAAAGAGGTACATAGAGACAGAAAAAAGGAAAGAAATTGGCAACCTGTATAATATGACTACATGGATGGATGACTACATTAACCCCCTACAGATGGTGCACTCAGTTGGAGAATAATTATCTCATGTGCGTTGGACTCAGAGGAAGGTATGGAACATTGGCAGCAGAGGATGCATGAAATATCAACTAGACGATGCGCCTGCATTACTCAATCATTTCACTAGATTGGAACGGAGCTATGTGATCCTCCCAAACATGATGGTTTGACTGACATAGAATATTTTATATAGGAATTTGAATTGCAGGTACCTGAACAACAAAGGCTATTGGAATTATATGTTGTCTTGAAGGCCACTCCATCTAGATGGTGGGTTGCACATAAAGAGGAAATAGAAGACTGGAAGCAGTGTAGAGTCTTGATGCAATTTAAATTTGGTACTGAGGTTAAGTATATTACGCAAAAGTATACAGGGGTGAGTGATCCAACAGATCATGTTGAGCATTGTAGACACATATGGAGTTTGATCCCGAAGAAGAAATGGATGCACGGGTTTATACATACATTGGATACAATTTCAAAGAACTGGTACTTGGAACTAGAAGTGTGTAGAGAAACAACAAACTGGTACCAATTGATTCAATGGTTTAAGGTAACTTTTATTTTTGAACATGAATCTCCATTAATAGATGCATCCTTACAGGTTATTATAAATAAGATGTTTTCAGAAGAAGAACCAATGGAGGTAGTATCGATGTGTAGTGCGCACAGAGCTTCTCTGACTATTCATAAGTTACTATAATGTTACAATTTTACTAAAGAAGAACATGACGAGGAAGATACAAGGAATATAAAAGTACCTAAAACTAAGGGGGAATACACGATAGAAGGACTGGAACTTGAATCTGTTGCTATTCACATCGAATAAATACACAGAAGGTAAATATAGGGATAGAGTAAAATCCAAAGTTTGTGCAAATAGGTGATTATTGGAATGATGAAACTGTGGAGAAGATTCTAGACTTATTGTGTGAGTATTAGGAACTATTCCCAACTAATTTCTTAGAGATGAAGGGGATGGTTGGTGAGTTAGTAGAAATGAAGATCCCTCTGAAGCCAAATGCTAAGCCAATGAGACAGAGAGCCTATAGGTTAAATCTGAAGTACAAAGAGAAGGTGAAAGCATAAATAGACAGAATGTTGGAAGCTGGAATGATTGAACCAGTGGTGAAATCATAATGTATAAGTCCAATGGTGGTACAGGATAAGAAAACAGGAGGAATCGGGATTTGTGTAGACCTAAGCAATCTAAATGATGCATGTCTGTGTGATCCATTTCCAACACCTTCATAGACAAAGTGTTGGAGAATGTAGGGGGGAAAGAGGCCTATTCCTTCACAGACAACTTCGCAGGGTATCACTAGATTAAGATTGCACAGGAATATATGCATAAGACTAATTTTGCAATCGAGTGGGGGATTTATCAGTACACGGTGATTCCCTTTGTACTGAAGAATGCCCCTACAGTTTTTTCAAGAGTGGTTGTTGCAACTTTTAAGGAATTTATCCATAAGTTTCTTGAAGTGTACTTAGACAATTGGACTGTGTTTAATCTATTGAGAGATCACATAGAAGTACTCATGCTAATTTTGGATAGGTGTAGACAATGTCAGATTTCACTGAATTTGAAAAAAAAATATTTTATGCATGCCTTTTGGAATTTTGTTAGGCCATGTGGTATGCAAGAAGGGCTTATTAGTGGATCCTTCCAAGATTGTCATGATTTTAGAATTACAACCACCCACATTAGTTAGAGAGTTGAGAGAAACATTGGGTAATGCGGGATATTACATGAAGTTAATTAAGGTTTATGCATAGATTACAGCACCTATGGAGAAGTTGTTGAAGAAATAAGTTAAGTTCTAGTGGAATAAGGATTGTCATAAAGGTTTGGATACATTGAAGCAGAAATTAGTGATCATATCGATTTTGATCTTCCTAGATTAGAAAAAGGAGTTCCATGTCCATGTGGATGTGTCATCCATAGATTTAGGAGCAGTATTATCTCAGCCATGTGAAGGAGATATAGATCATCCAATTGCATTTGCAAGTAGGAAGTTGTCAACAACAGAAAATAATTACACTACAACAGAACGGGAAGGATTGGAAATGGTATGTGTGTTGCAAAATTTTAGACATTATTTATTGGATTCTCATTTTAAGATGTATACAGACCATTATGCACTAAAATACTTAGTGAACAAGCCAGTGTTGGGGGGGAGAGTATGCAAGTGGTTATTGATGTTTCAGGAATACAATTTTGAGGTTGTTGTGAAACCAGGGAAGTTGAATGCAGGACTAGATCATTTATCGCACATAGTATCAAGAGAAGATGCAGGGAATCTAGATGATAGCTTGTTGGATGCACAACTATTTGCAATTAAAATGGTGGATGACCACTTCACGAATATTGTACAGTTTTTAAGTACAAGAATGGCTCCATGAAACATGACAACGGCGCAGAAGAAACAGTTAGTGGTTAAAGCAGCAAACTATTAGTTAATTGCAGAAAAATTATACAAGTTAGGTGTAGATGGAATATTGAGACGATGTGTGTTAGAGCATGAGTGACCAATGATACTCTCAGAAGTGCATGAAGGAATTGCAGGAGGACACTATGCAGGGAAAGCAACAACACAAAATATTATGTGTGCAGGGCTCTAGTTTCCCACACTTCATAAGGATGCTAAAGAATACTATCAAGCATGTGATATTTGTCAAAGGGTGGGAAAGCCATCTAGAAGGGATGAGATATCGTTGCACCCATAGGTTATGTTGCAAGCCTTTGATAAATGAGCATTATACTTTGTTGGATCGATCAACCCACCAGCGATAAGATCAAGATCTAAGTATATATTTATTGTGATAGAATATTTGACCAAATGGGCAGAAGTAGCACCAATATTACACTACACCGCAGAGACTACTACGAGGTTTCTATTTGAGAATGTAGTGACATGATTTGGATGCCCACGCATTTTACTCAGTGATCAAGGAACACACTTCCTAAATAGGAAGATTGCAGCATTGACTGAGGAGTTTCAAATTCATCATCAGAAGAGTACATCATTTCACCCTTGGGCCAATGGGACAGTAGAAGCTTTTAATAAAATTATAGAGAATGCTCTGACAAAGATCTATAATGTAAGGAGATATGACTAGGACTTAAGAGTTCCTGCAGTATTATGGGCATGTAAGACTACAATTAAAAAATTGACAGGATAGACACCTTTTAGGTTGGTATATGGGAAAGAAGTAGTAATGTCGATGGAGTTTATTGTGCCTAGCCTGCACATTGTAGTGATTACTGATATTTCAGACTCTGGCGTAGTAGAGGAGAGATTGTCATAGTTGGCAGCTTGAGAAAGATTGATTTGTCGTAGGATTCCATCAGCAAGTTCAGAAGGAAAAAGAAAAGGCATGGCATGATAGACATAATAAACAGAAAAAGTTTCAAGTGGGGGACTTAGTATTACTATATGAGAGTAAGTTCATGCAGCATCTAGGAAAGTTTTGAATGCATTGGTTAGGACCATATGTGATTAAGCATGTGAAGGAGGAAGGACTTGTGTAGTTGGAAACACTGAGTGGACAAGTCCTCAAAGGAATGGTGATTGGCAGTTGGATGAAAATTTATAAGGATAGTTGACCTAACGCGCACTAGTTTGACATGTGCAAGAAACTTTGTATTATAGTAGGTGAAAGAAAAATAAAAACTGAGAAAAAGAAGAAAATTGGGAAAAAGAGAAAAGAAAACCAAAGGTACGACAATAAGAAGTAAGGTAGATACAATGATAGGACCCGCACAGAAAAAGTGAGTGTTGTGCATGTAAAAGAAACAACACAGAAACAGTTAGGTCTGCACAGAAGCAACACATGGAACAAGATTGTAACGACCATTAAAGGCATTAAAAGGGCAGAATCAATGGTTAAATAGCATTAATGATAGGTCATAAAGATGACGCATAGCAATAAATGGAAAGAGTCATTGAGAATCATGATAGATTGGTAGTATGAGGTACAAATCCAACAGAAGATATGGAAATAAAGTAGCATTAAATTAAGCATTCATCGCACCACTTGCATATTAGACAGTTAATTCAGGCGTGAAGGGACATGGACAACTGGCGAAGGGGCACAAAATCCATGAAGGGTCGACAAGCATTGGTTATTATCACTTACAGTTGCATGTAAGTAACAGAGAGCCAAAAAGCGCATAGCAGACCCAAGAAAAACCTAGAGCTGGAGCAAATTGTCCTAAGTAATGAGGTTACATAAATGGAACCACCAAAAGAAATAATGCTCGTGCCAAAGAAAGTTCAAACAAGAGTGCAACTAGTAAAAACAAAGGTTGAAGAAACGACGGGAGCATCGTCGTTAGAGCCGAGGTTCCCCCAAGACTACAATCTTCCAAGGAAGGATGATGCCCCACCAATAACATTGAAAAAGACTCCCTACTATGAATTGGTGACGCCCGACATCCCAGACGGAGTCATAGTGGACGAAGACATGCTAGAGAGTGTTTCAAAAATCAAATATTCAAACCATGATATTACAGACACGTCGAATTTCCTTGAACTTGCACCGCACCACTACTTGGAGCTAAGGATATATCCAGCAACGAACCAGAGAATACATGTGCCAAAGCTATGGGCAAGAGGACTGGAGCAAGCAGGCATACTAAACATGTTCGACATTACTCATTTTGGCTGGAGCAATGAGGTGAATGCATGTGTCAAGTTACTCTTCAATTGCGTACATGGAGGATATTTGTGGCTGGACAGGACAATTTTGATAGATATAGATTTGATTGAAAGGATCATGGGATTACTAATGCGGGGACAAGATCCAAACTCACTTTTTGCAAACAAGAAAACTGAAAGGACTCTATCTGAGACAATGAGGAAAAAATTTCATACAGTTAGAGGGGTGCACAGATTAGATGTGTCAAGCATATGTGACCCAACAGTAAGGCTTGCAATGCATGAATTGGCATGTAAACTACTGAGAAAATGAAAAAAATATCAATTGTCAGCATGAGTGATAGTTGTGGCGGAGAAGTGCGTCGAATGGACCTCCATGAGTTGGGCGCTTTACTTATTGAACCAATTCCTCCTCAACTACGCAGAAGCACATGATAGGGGCATGGATTTCCATTATCCATGGCTACTAATTTTGATTATGTTTGTTGCATGGGAAGTGGTGGAGGATGCACAGTTCTTGGGACTCTGAGGTAAGCCATGTTTAGTGGCGAAGTGTACCAGAAATTTTGGTACACAACCAACAAAATAAGATAGATCAACACTAATGTCGAGTTCTTCCTATATGGTGAAAGGATACAGCACTACATCAAGAATACACCACGCATTTCACAACAAGTGGTAGACGTGTACACCCTGGTTGCACGGTTCAGGGCAGACCGACACCATATTTATGTACAGGCGAATACGGACCCAAGAGAATAATGGGTCCAGACAAAGTATAAGATCACAGAAGAAGATATCCACCTGATCATGCAAGATTGGGATCCATATTGGAAGATTCAAGTGCATGAAACAGAGACAGAACACCAGAACAACAACGCAAATGAACATGGTGATGACTAGCGCAGAGACACAGAATATGCACAGGAAATAGACCCAACATTCGGAGAGAAAATGAGGGGGGCAACCCCTCCTCCGTGCAAAAATAATAAATCCCACAAAAAGGCATCCATTTATACTCTGACAGGTGAGGACATCGACATTATCGACTATCAAGTCAATGATGTTGCAGAAGAAGCAGTTGAGCAAGTGTCGCACAAACAAGAAGAATTTCTCCAACAGGTGAAGGAATGGGTCACAACATTAAAAAAAGTCATGGAAGAAACAAGGATAACACTAGAGTGTAGATCAGATGAAGGACCATCGACAATCTCGATTGAGCAGGAAGGGGCCACGTCTTACTTTTCAAAGTTGGCATTAGGGCACAGAGTAGTGAAGAATTCACCAGATGTGATTGGGTTCCCTACACCCGAAATGCAAGAGCAAGTACAATGGCTGAGTCAACTAGACTTAATCATCTCACATATTCCCACAATAGTACTATAGGGCTTTCACATTGGCATCACGCAAGAGATGTGGTTCCACACAAAATTAGCATCAAGAGAATTGGTAAAGGTAGCAGCAAAGAAGACAGAGATTCAGCAAGAGTATACAAATGTTATGAAAGAGAAGATTGTGGCTGAGGAAAAGGATGACAGGATCTTAACGAATAAAAGCGAGGTTGAGGAGAAGGTCGAGAAAATATTGAAGGAGAAGGATGAGGCTAAGCAACAAGCAGAATGAATACAATGGGCCATCTAGAAACTCTACAAGGACATTCCAGAAATACAAATGGTGGTAGAAGCAACTCTTGAGGAACAACTATCCAATATTAGGGAAGTCATTAAAGGCTTATGCACTATGATTGAAGACTTGGAATCACGCAACACACCAGGGACACCCCCAAAAGAAAAGTCACAAAGATAAAGAACCATTATGACTACGGTAGAAAATATTTAAGAAGTTAGATGAAGAATGTGCAAAGTTGTGTGAGGAAAGCATGCAAGTTTGGAAAAACCTGATGGAGGATCCAGAAATGAAGGTTGTGGAAACTAGACCAAGGGATGCATAGGAAAAGGAACAAAAATCTTCAGAGAGCATAAGTATGATGCCACCAACGGAGCACATGATGACCATCTTAGGACAAAGGCATTTGTACATTGAAATAAAAAAGATAAGGGACCAAAAAAATATTCTCCAATAATGATTAATACCAGTACAATATGAAGCACCCAGAGTAATAGGGGAATTGACAGTCGTCCATGGAAAGGTAAAGAAGGACACGCACGACAGCGAATAGAAACTCACGACCCTGAATGTGCAGGTCGTAGAGTAGATTTTTGAACAAGAAGCAGAAATCCAGAAATAAGTCGCGACAGCAAAGGAAACCTCCCAAAAGTTCATAGAAGCATGGAGGGGCATGACAGAAGGCCTAAGTGGCTTGGGACAAGCCACAAGTGAGTGTTGGGGACCTGTTGGACAGACAGTTTGAAGAATGAAGAATAAGGGTATGCGCAAAAGAAGTTAGACATGAAAAAGAAGGTAGACACGCAAAAGAAGGACAGACAACAATCAGGAATGGAAAGAAGCATGCATGTGCAAAGACAAGAAAAGCACGCCCGAACAATGAGTTTACATGAGTAGTCATATAGTTTTGAGGGATAAGTGAATAGGGTTTTGAGCCCTAATTTCTATGTATAAATATGTAATGGATCAGGTAGAATAGGTTGTTGAGGGCCGAAATTTGTTTATAATGAGAGAATAGACTAAGAGGGAGAGAGATTATAAGTCTGAAGGTTTAGGGAGAGTTTTGCAAAGAAAGGCTTGCACTGCAGAGTGGCTAGGAAAGATGCGGGAGGATACCCAATATATTTGTTGTAAGCAGAGTGCACAAGCTTGAGAAGATTTCATAAAGAACAATAAAGAAGTCAGTCATTGTGGACGTAGCCCAAATTTTGGGTGAACCATGTTAAAAATCTGTGTTTGAATGTCTTGTTATGTGATTGTTCATGAATTCTTTATTTATGCATGACTAGATCTAGACATGTGTAGTAGATGATGCGCAGTAAAGATGAATGTTACAGTGAATAGTTTGTTTTATGATTTGTGTCATAATGATGTTGCTAATTAATCAAGTGAAAGGGATACAAAATACTATCAATAGGGTAGATAAGTAGGAATGAACATGGAGATAGCCTCCCATACCCTCATTACTACAGAAACTTGGTTCCTACAGCCCCAATAGATGCCTCAGGTGAGACTTCACTTGCATGCAGGTGATGTAGAAAGGGTCGGTGTCTACAGGGTGTGTTGGTTAGATAACTTGAACATATGGTCTTACAACCACGTGCCAACAACTGGGGACAACATTGTGTCTGATGCATTGAAAAATATCATAATATTTAAGCATCCATTCAATCACGTAAAACATACATGGGAAATAGATTGGTCATTTATGCTGAAATCAATTCTAATCACATAAAAAAACACCATTCATTTACAATAGATACGGTGCCAATTATTTCCTAAGGCATTCATTAATGACTAGATTAGATGTACAATGTATGAAGAATAAATGTGGCTTTATATGAAGAATAAAATGGAGAAAAATGTAATGTTACATATTGATACTGTCATGGTGATTGAATCTCTGCAAGTCCTCAACCTTATTCTCATAATTTTTCTTATTTTCTGTGAACTTTGTTGGTATAGAAAACTCTGAGAATAGGTTACACTATGATCCCCAAAAAATGTTGACCCCTCCCAAATCTGCCTCGCTCCTCTTTTATAGTTGCATTCTTATCCAAAAACCACTTCTTGAATTTTCTTTCTACTTTCTTGTTCTTGAAACCACTTCTTGTTTATTGAAGTGTTTTTTCCTTAGTAACAATTGTATTCACATAGTAAAATTAGATACTACATTTACCCTTGTTGGGATGATTGAGAGTTGCTTGGTTATCCTTGTCCAGGGATGATTTTAGGGGATAAATTTCGCTCATGGGCTAATTTTCCATGGTTTTTCCAAAAATGAGATTCGCTATTTTAAAAATGATTCGCCCAAATTCTATAGGATAAAATTATTTTACCTTAAAAATCGCCAAAATTTTATAAAAACTATATAAAATCCTTAGAAATTTGAATATTTTTACAAAAATATTGCGAATCATTTATAGTTGGCATATGAAGGATTAGTAAGATTCGCCAAGGTTTCTACATTTTAAAATAAATTTCCATCCTTAAAATCATCCATGTCCTTGTCTTGGCAAATGTATTTTGGGAAATTGACACGTGTCCTTCTATTGTTTTCCCATTTGGTACCTATGATCATTCAGAGTCCTCATTACCTCATCCAAGGTAGTATATTGCTCATATGATGGTTGAGGTAAATTTTTGAAGATCATCTTCAAATTATAAAGTAGTTCAAAATCCTCTGTCAACAGATCTATTACATCTTGGCCCTTCAAAGTCCCTTCAATCTTGTCAAACTTGTCATCACTATTTCTCCTTGCATCCAATAAATTTTGATAATTGTTCCCCAAATAAAAATATCCATTTCCATCCCAAAAATATGGCATCCAATGCTTTATAACATCATTAAAAATCTTCTTGAAAGAACCAATTTCCCCCACAAGCTGATGGGATTTATTCTCAACATTATTTAATAGCCTTTTCTTTGTAAGGAATATTTTAGCATCCATAACAATGTGTGTCCTATCAGTACAAATTTATCTCTATGATCTTAGCATCCTTATGTCTGAGCTTATTGGTCAAAGTATCCAATTCAATCCCTTTCACACTCAAATCTGCCATGACCTTGGATAGACCTTCATCGTGATCTGGTGAAGCAACCTGAACTGTACTTGACTTAGATGCCTGCAATAATTGAGCCTCTTGAGGTTTCAAGGCTTCATTCTCATCTTGTAGGCATTTTATAGTCTTATTGCTTTCTACCAATTCCTGATATAGCTACTCTTTCTCTTCAAAGATTACTTGTAGATCTGGTGTCTACACATGTTGTACATCTGGGACGCTCTATTTCTTCTTTAATACCTTTATTTCATTGTCTTTTAGTTTTATCAAATCCCGACAACAACGAGATTTTTAGGATTTGTAGTCAAAGAAACAATCTTCTTTTCCAATTCAGTAACTTGAATTTGCTTGGCTTTGGTACCCAACTTCTCTTGTTGGAGATGCTTGTCAATTGTCACCACCGTCTTTTGCATTTTTTATACAATAGAGGCAAATTGGAGGACTTCTATATAAATCATATCACTAGTTTTCTTATGTAACTCAACCATGTTCATTAGGTGGACATCACCAAGCACCACCTTCATTTGTGTAGCTCTATAGTCAACAAGGGAATGAGTTGTATGACCTTTTGGCTCAAGTGTGGACAAAATCAATGTTCCTTGTTGATAATCTACTGCATAAATTACTTATTTTTGAGCCATATTATCTGCCCTTGCTTGAGGGTATATATCCTATTTTTTTATTTTGATATCCATGTATTTAGAAAATAGGGAAGGTGACTTTTCCAGTGGCCCTACAATAGTGGATGTCTAGGATGATTATGTTGATGTCAACAATGCAGAAGTGAGATATTCCATTATAACAGTAGGCTCTCTTGATGTTGAACTAGATTCTCTTGCCTCTTGACCTGATATACTTTGTCCTTCACTGGTAGTTTCTATGTGTTTTTGATTCATCATCAGTTTTATCCCTCTTACTCAACTATTCTCCCCATTGGTCATCCACCTCCATTTCAGATAATATCTCTAAAAAATGTTTATTTTTTACTTATGATTCTTGCCTCTGGGGGGTTAAGATTGAATTTTCTAAGTCTTTCTTTGGTGTAGGTACTTGATCTTGAGTATGATTTTCCAGGATTTACTTATTGCTTGTATTGATGCTTGTACCTGGGCCTTCTTGCTGAGATCACATTGAATGGTTCATAAACCCATTTTCCCCTTTTCTCAAAGTGCAACTGTTGAAGCATCTCTTCTCCAAATTCTAAAGCAGTCATGAATTTCACCAATAATGATCCAACCTCCTGAGGTAGCTTAAATTTTATCATTTTCCTGTATTTGGAAAAGTGTAGGTGATCATAATGAAGTCTTTTCCTTATATATTCTAATGCAAATGTTTTGGGAGCTAAGAATGTCGGTAGATTATAGGTTTCCTCTTCAAAACCATATATTCTTATGATTGTGTGGTCTTCAAATAGAAACCAGCTTCCCACTCTTGTCTATTTAATGCTCAAATGTAGCATCCTCTTGGATTCTAGAAACATTTAGGGAGGTGGATTATTGTGAAATAATGAATAAAATGATCTCATAAACCTATTTACAAAGTTGATAAACCCTTTGTTCTGATATTTCCTCCTTACTTCTGTAGTCTGGCTAATCACTGATTTATGTGTCCCTAAATTACTCACTCGTTGGAATCCCAAGTTCTCAAAATGTGACACATTATTGAATAAGACTATGTAGAACAAATAAGAATGATACCTGAATGTCTTGGAACTCTAGAAATTAGACAATTGGAAATGCATAATTTCTACTAGGAACTAACAGTAATCTAATTTGGCATGCATTATAGCATCTGGAGGACATAAAACAATGATTAATCCCAAAAATGGTCTCATCTACTGTTTTTTCATGCTCATAACCCAAGATTTGGCATATCATGGTTATGGCATGTCTCGTTATCTCAGGAAAAATTTATGACTTGTAGGGTGGTAATCCAACTGGAAGTGGAGCATTATGGGATAGGAGAACACAGCAAACTCTCTTTCTAAGGTTGTAATAATGCTTGATACTTTGGCTCCAAAGCATCATCATCTAAAGTTTGAGAGGTGGATAGGTATGGAAATTAAATCATATGAGCAATGTAGTCTTTGTTTATATCATAGATTACCCTAGAGTGGTCTATGGAAACTCTCAATCTCTTCTCAACCTAGTAATTTATGGTGCACCAGTTAACTAGTTCGAGGAAATTTTAGGTTTGGGGCACAAATTCTCTGGCCAGGTTTGATTCCCACAAATGAAAATAGTCATGATCATTAACAGAATCAACCTAGACCCTTTGAATTAATTGTAAAATTTATGGGAATGATAGAGCTAGGTCACAAACATCCCCTTCTCTGTCAATGAGGTGGTCATCAATGACATTGGGCTTATTGGGCACCTGAGTTCAATGGGGTCGACATAAAATAAATTGCAGGAGAAAACAAGCCTTCAAATGGAAACAATAGGGTAGGTATCAACAAAAATACATTTTTATTTTACATTTGAATGTATACATAGGTGTCTAGGTAAGATTCTTCGTCATCAATTGATTCAACTAGTTAAAAATGATTTGACAATGACACATAAGTTCCCTCTTTTGGCCCACTGGGCGTTTTTATCATGTTTTTCTCAAATTAAATGTGAGGGATATACATAGCATCCAGGTCGAGCCACCCTATCCTAGTCTCTTCACCATCACCAATGGATATCATTTTGAAATTTGGATCCCACTACCACTTGTCATATTTTGATACACTCGTGTGGATGTACATTTGTCCAACGGGAACCGACATGTCTATGGATATTATGTGGCAATATGTGTCAGGTGTAAATGTGGGCCACTTGTGTTGGGTAGGGAAATATTTTTTCTCCATTCCCCGATGGTGGTATTGCATTAGGGCTTGGATGGTTTCCCAAAAAAAATTGACGATGCGGTCTCAATAAAAAATGTCATGCGACCACGGTGGTTTACCGCTTCGCATCGTGCAAGGGATGATAACCTTCACGTTATTTGACAATGTGAAATGCATTATCAATAGTTGATATAATATTTGATTTATTGCACCACAAATTGTGCCTTGCACCCTTGGTTTCTATCACTTAGTCGCTTGGCTAGAGTTAGGTGCCTACTCCACTCCTCCACCCTTGATATATTAGCCCCCCTTCCCTTATGTTAAGAATTGGGTCACTTGGTTTCAAGCTCTCGGTTTCCCTTTAAGATCTTAGGGATTATCTTTCACACCATAACCTATGGAATTAGCCCCCTTTTGTTAAAATTTAAGTGCTCAAGCACCAATAACCATAAAATTTATCCATAAGCATCCTTCAAGGCAACATGCAGAGGTTTTCTTCACCATAGTTATTGAAAAATAATGGCAGTGTACTAGAAATTTCCATGAGTTGATCAGGCATTTCCAAAGTGTAAACATGTTCATAAAATTAACAAAATTATGTCATAGTCCCCAAGCTAATGTGTCTTTTTTTATGAGGCCAGACATCCAAGGTTTGGCTCACTTTGACCAAAAAAATATATCCCTTAGTTGCAACTTTGTAGCCAAAATTCATCATGTTGTAAAGATGATATTATAAGGAATTATATCCCCGATACATTCAAAAGGAGTGATTTAATTCAAACCAATTATTAAAATAATGATATTAATGACTTCAAAAATCAAAACAAGTTTTTGGTTCAAACCAAAAATAATGATATAAATTACTTTTAAAAAAATGTGAAGTCGTTAATGTAGTTCTCACATCTACAATTACTTATGAATAGAAATTGGGACTTAATAATGAATGTGATAGGATACTTTATCATTTTTAATATTGATTTGTTTTGTTTTTGACAACAATGTTGAATTTCCCAAGGCCTGCCAACAATAGGCAAGACATAACTTGGAAGATGGTTGGTTTCCCTTGGACTTAATAGTGAATAGAATATGATATCTTATCCTTTTTCAAATTGGGTCATTTTGGTTTTGATAACAATATAGAATTTCCCAAGGTCTGTCATTTTGATAGGAAATCCATAATTCACAAGATTGTTCCCTCATTTATTTCATTGGAAAAAGGTTTGGATGGTCGAAATCCTTTGATTTTTTGTTCAACTAGCTTTCTCTTAACGATATGAGATTAACACATCCATATTTAGTATTACCACTATTCAATTTGGTTGTATTCGACAAAGCAGTTGAAGCCAAAGGCCACAAACTTGATGATATAGGGATTTTCCCAATTGTTCGAAATTCTATAGAGAAAAAGGTATATTCCATACTTGGAGTAAATGTCATTGTTATTTAGTAAACGATTAGTCATGCACATGGGCATTAATTATCCTAATATGTTGTCAATAATATCCGACCCAAACAGAGTGTGTAGCCATTTTGGTTTACAATCCTCTTACATAGATTAATAGGCTCTCTTTGTGATTGAATTCAATTTTATAGGTCTTTGGTGAAAAAAATATCTAAATAGATTTAAGAGTAAAACATATAGATCCTATGAAGTGGCATCATATATAAATACCTCGCATATTAAACAAGTAAATATTCTAAAAGGCATAATAGCATGTATCCTTATGTGCAGGTTGATATGACAAGTTCAAGTTTCTGAAATAAAACAGAAAGAGAAGGTTTCAATTGAGTCAGCCTAAAATTTGTCGAATAATTTAAGGCTAGAGTTGGAACTTCATAAATTCCTCTGTAAATCACAGCAAAAAAAAAAATTTAGTTTTTACATAATTTTAGACAAATTACCAAGAGAAGATGCATGGTTTCATGCATTTTACCATTCAACCCTCTTAAATTGGCCTTCAAGATTTAGATATAGTCTTGAGATAGAAGGCTTATGTTGCATATATGGGAAAAATTACCAATACATGGTGAAATGGAGAAATGGTATCTATAGTTGATGTGTATAGTATATAAGACCAGTACAACAAATCATAGAAATATTAATCTGCCACATGGCATCTGTGGAGAGATTTAATCCACCAAACTTTCGTCGCAACTTAGTGTTGCAACTACAACGATCATATATATATATCATGCATTCAATGCAAAAGGCTACCACGTGGCATATTCTGGGAAAGTTTAATATGCCAAGTGGTCATCGCAATATCGAATTTGTTCATTGGTAATGCGACGATATGGAGCCAAAAGTTTGTCAGAGTGTCAACACATCCACCATTGGAATTGTGAAGTTATAAAGGGTCGAAATTGTCGTAGGTGCAACGATATGGAGGGTGTTGACACTCAGAACTGAAATGGGTTGTAGCAAATCAATCCCGAGGCAAACTCGAACCACTTTGGATTGGGAGCTGCCCCTTCCAACCCGAGAGGGATCTCTCGAACAATGTCACAATAGGAATATAAATAGCGTGAAAAAGGTGGGCAGATCTATGGGTAAATGATGGTCTTAAATTTTTGGAGTTTGGGTGTTAGACCAGGGAAATGGTCCATTGGGCATGGAGTCAAATGAAAACCGATAAAAGAGAAAATAGCAGAGATCAAATAACTTGCATAAAGTGAGGAAAAGTAGGTCTATGTTTCAGCGCTTTGATAAATCATGATGTGGTAGGGGAAAGAAAAAGGAAAGGCCGACGTAGCAAAGGATACATGCAGAGTTTCGAAAATGCAGATTGGTCTTACACAGTTGATAGCTGGTGCAGAGGAAAGGCAATAAACATTTGCAAAAAACCCAAACCCTTTCGTAACAGTAGTGGTTGTACTAAAGCGTAACGAAGCCCATCAGTTAGAGGAAAACAAAATGTAATGCAGTCGTAATGGATTAAGGAAGACATAAAGAGATGGAAAAGATAATTTCAGCTGCGCGTAAGGAAACACATAAACGAAATCCAAACAGTTTTAACACAGCTAAAAGAGAAGAAAACATGCTGAAAGAAATCGACTATGATGGATCTCACAGTCGCAAATAAACATCTTTATTATTACTCCAATAATGGCTTACACAATAACTCAACAATTACAATGAATCTCTCTTGACAGAGATTTTTCTCTCAGTCTTGCGCTCATGCGCCACCCCTCCTAATGTTACATACATCAGTCTTTTTAAACAAAAAATTAAAACTCTTTGTCTTCCAGGAATCTGAAGTGGTTTGTCTTCCTGGCACTCTGCGACTGACAGAAACAATGTTGGCTTGTTAGACCATTACTAAACATTTGGACACCTTGTCATCCCTGCCTTGATACTTAATCAATTCAAATTTCACATGGTCTTGTTGAATTTGAGTTTGCACGTGATCTTTCTCATCCACCACACTAAACATCAGAGGCTGCAACATTATATAATTCCATGTCATGATTGTTGTCAGAGCAGGAATTTGGAAATATCGTGAAGATACTACTTTCCTTCAATAAGAAGAATGCCACACTCAACTATCTATAGATTTCTCGACTTGGGTGAACACTAAGGCTGAAAATCCATGTCCAATAGACATGTTATCTTACCATATGAACATACACGAGAGAGTCATGTATTACTCTGCTTATAGAAGACTAATCTTATTTCCTACCAGCGAGAACACGTGAAATTTGCAGGCCTCTACTGAACACCTGGTTGAAGAGAAAACGGGTCTGGAACTCCGATTCTATCATGTCCTTGCAAATTCCTCAACAATTAGGGAATTCCAAATAGCATCTCGAACAAGGGGAGTCGACAGCTCAGGATCAAAGGTGAAGATGTCGATGAACTCTACAATATCATTCAGCTTCAGTTCTGCATCCAGGCCATCATATATCTTAACTAGGTGGAGTAGTGATTTGGTCTCGCCAAGCGGCATGTTTAGGTCGAATGCAATTCCATTGGATTGTCCCTCACAGGTTTCCATTGGACAGCTTGAAGAAACACCCTCTTCACACTGTCTCTTAACCTCGTTTGAAATTCCACCCTCAGCATTCATAGCCTCAGTCTCCATTGTTGCATCGGATGCATCACGTTCCCGCTTCCCCCTCTGTTGTACAGTAATACTTCCCGGTGCAATACAGCCTTTGAAAGTAGAAGCTTCTCTCACCCATGTATTCTCTCCAGGGACAGGAACACAGTACAGAAGACGACGATCCCACATTTCCATTTGTTCGTTTGGCGTCATTTGTATGGAGGCAACGTCTGTATACTTATTTGTTCTCCATGACGAACCATCCTTGAAAGCGCCAACATAAAACTCTGTCTCAAACATATCCTGCACCATTTCATGAAATCGTACGAGAGAATTCGGCTGAATGGAGTCTAACCGCACAGAATTTATTTCTGGAACCCTAATTGTCGATTTTTCCTCGTGGGCAGTGTGCAATGTATAATAATCTACAAATGTGTATGATGTTGTAATAGCTTTAAAATACCACTTGAACACAAAACTCTATATGAAACAGCAGAGACTATAAACGGTGGCTTATGAGACTCCTCGTGCTATCCATGCAGCCACTCACCCTGAGTTATTCGAAACCTGTTCTCTCATTCTCCAACCGCCAGTCGGTGCATACGAATCATTAAGCATATCATGTACCTGTGCATGTTGTGGAAAATGATGTGTTTCTGGTCTACACAGATCCTGTCTGCCAGGTGTTCTGACAACTTCAGAGGCCTTCTTCACGGCGTTATGTTTTTATTCGACTGCGCATACAGACTAGTCATTATTCTCGTTCTGCAGCTGCACCCTACCGCTATTACCTCGCCTGCATATTTCTCATCAAAATCTCTGTGCTTTCTTTTTGGCTGTCCTTCACATACAGCTGCTAGATGACCAACCTGACCACAAAGGAAGCATTTGTCTGAATTAATCTGCGAGCATTTCCATATCCGCCATAGGGCCTGCCCCATTCTGAACATTTTCTGCTTGCCAGTCCACGCCCCTGCCAATCTGCTATATTTAACATTTTTACAACATGAGAGTGGTTAATGATATCGATTAAACAAATCACCACAGAACGGAAATATTAACATCAGAGCCAATGCAAGGAAAACCGTTCCAATTATTCCAATGCTAGAAATAAACCGTTGATTCTAGTTGTGGCGTCGGATGCAGAAACGTGGAGGGTGTAGGAAGTCGCAGACGTTAAAATAAAATGTTTCTTTGGCTTGATAGCGGCAGCACCAGGATCAACAACCGCGTCATCCACGTCCATCCAAGTGTCGAGCCCACTTGTACACGTCCATTGGAAATCGTTTGTGAAACCTTTCATGCAGCCAAGCAAGTTTTTCTTCATTATCCGGAATGACTTCAAGTGGATTTTGATTCAACCAACCTATTTCCACATCGCGGGGAGAAGTTCGTGTAATAAAGCAGCAAAATGCTTGCAAGAATTGAAGCGCAACTTGACACAATAAATTTGGCCCCGAACTTGGAATCGAATTTGACAAACCAAGAAGCAATCTCTAGCTCAATCTTGCCGAAATGAACCGATACTACCTCTGACTTCAAAATAACTGAAGTGTTTTTTCCCATCGACTTTCATTAGGATACATGATTGGTTGCCAAAAGTGACTAACAGGAGAAGTCACCTCCGTTTTCTCACACCTTTTTGGGAGGTAGGGTACCGAATACAGAGTCCCATAGATAAGAAGTAATTCCAAACCCACTTGTCTGATTTCTAAAATGGTGGTTCAAATGATATTTCTTCAGATTGTGTGCCACTATTTGAGAAGGTTGTCCATGGTGTAAATAATAATGGGTAACATCATACATTACATATCCAAGCATGCCTCCACCAAAAACAGTCGGAGCAGCTGTGTAAGGCACTACGGATTTCACCAGGGACCAAAACGGTATGCATAGTATTGTTGTTGCGGCAGGTGGGAAAACAAGTCGATACCCATCCATTGGATGCTTATGATGGCATCCATGTAGCAGATAATGCAAAGTATTTCCCCAGTAACTACTTGTCTTAATATGAAAAAGAAAACGATGAAGGCTATATTCCATTAATGACCAGACGAAGATTCCAATTAGCGTCAGATAAGATACCATGCTAGGTGACAAACCTTTTTGAATTGTCGTCAATATAGACCAAGAAACAAAAGGTAACCATACTAGAGGTATAACCCACCATGCAGTGCGGGTGAGGAACTCCCAGAAGTCACTTTTAAAAAACCGAGGACCTTCCCTGCTTACAATTGGCTGATGCACCCATTCCTAATGGCCAACCTGAAAAACAAGTGGTTGGTTCAAGTCCACAGAGAAAGATTTGACAACCATTCTTAACTCCAACGTTAGCACACTGAACCAGTCTGTCCATATGCAAGAACCATAGCCTTGGGCAACGCAGTCAATTTTTTTAATATCAGTTACAACATCGGCTCCGACTAAGGATGGTGCTTTCCTGAAAGTGCCAAGAACCGTAGACCAAGTGCCTTCATCCATTTGGCTTCCCGAAAATCATACTTATCAAATCCTGAACACTGTCCCTTTACTGGCATCTCAGCGAAACGAAAAACTGCTTATTCAAAACCATACTGGATTCAAAACTGAACTGAAAATATACTGAAAACTACCGATGTAATCTAATTCTTGAAATCAAGCTTATTTATATACATCCCTTACTCTAACTACTGAAAGATTTCCAGAATCAAATGATATGAAAATGCCAGTGAAGCCAATCCAATAATTGTCTTCTCATTTGAAAAAAATTTACACTTTCTTCGAGCAGGCTGAAAAAAGAAATTGACAATCCCCATCCGGCCTGTTGGTGATCATGGATTTGCAAACCATCCATCAATTCTTGTGACCAAACATTCATGACATAGCATACTCCTCCATTAAACGAATCTAAAAGCTCAGCAAAAGGGTCTTGGAAAAACATATCATACTGATTTTTTAAAACATCCATGACTACTCTATGTTCTGATTCATGGTGCTCAGGATCATTAAACATTGCCACCATCTCTTTTTCATGAAACAAGGCAGAGTCTACAATCTGATCTTCTGGCAGGAAATCGTCATAAACTGGTTCATTAACTTGTTGTAAAATTCCATGAAATACCTGACTGTCATCCTTTAAAAATAGGTTTACCTCTTCGRAAATGGAAGGAGTTTGACACTCATCTTTGAGACTGTGTGAAAGAAGTAAATTTGTGTGAGTAGGGGCTGTGACATAGTTGTGCAAGGACAGACCCTCCTCTTCCTTAGTTAAAGGAGAAGGTGGTCTCTGTATCTTCTGAATGAAACAACCCTCATCCTTTTCTATCTCTTTTGCAGGTTGACCGTGATGACGAATCTCTTCTTCTTGAGTAAGTTCACAAGATCCAGCATCTTTATGAGCCAACTCCTCCTCATACTGCTCATCTTCATCAACTTGAGAAATTTATGTTCTTTCTTCCTCCTCAAGAGGACATGTATCACAACAATCTTCAAAAAGGATTTCAACAGAATATATCCTCCTACAATGTTGATGAAAAAGTGCGTGAAAGCATATCAATGAAGGAATACTGGAATGGGTAAAGATTTATACCAGAGTCTAGAATCTTGTTCCAAAGAAAACATAAACAATTTCATGAGGACATCTTCATGATGTATATTTAATTCTTCCATGAGCTTGTGGAATTCAAACAAATGTTGACCAGGATTGTAATCCTCATATTCTCCAAATCTAGGAAGGATATCTACCCAAATTTTCATGTCTGGAACAGTGTTTGGAAAGCCATAAACATTTGTAAAGTCTAGAGGAGCAAACCTTGTAGCAATTCGTGCAGCGAACGAGCTCGACATTTGAGACCAGTGGAGTCGCCAACAAAATCATGTAGAGTCTATGAACCAAGGAGTCGCCAGGTGAATGATCACAGCCAATCGAATGCCTATCCCTTGTTCACCATCAAGAGATAGATCTGAACTTTGTCGTACCCCAGGGAAGATAACCTCGTCCTCTGTCCCCGGCAACGGCGCCAAAATGTTGACACTCAGAACTGAAATGGGCTGTAGCAAATCAATCCCGAGGAAACCTCGAACCACTTTGGATTGGGAGCTGCCCCTTCCAACCCGAGAGGGATCTCTCAAACAATGTCACAATAGGAATATAAATAGCGTGAAAAAGGTGGGCAGATCTATGGGTAAATGATGGTCTTAAATTTTTGGAGTTTGGGTGTTAGACCAGGGAAATGGTCCATTGGGCATGGAGTCAAATGAAAACCGAGAAAAGAGACAATAGCAGAGATCAAATAACTTGCAGAAAGTGAGGCAAAGTAGGTCTATCTTTCAGCGCTTTGATAAACCATGATGCGGTAGGGGAAAGGAAAAGGAAAGGCCGACGTAGAAAAGGATACATGCAGAGTTCTGAAAATGCAAATTGGTCTTACACAGCTGATAGCTGGTGCAGAGGAAAGGCAATAAACATTTGCAGAAAACCCAAACACTTTCGTTATAGTAGTGGTCGTACTAAAGCGTAACGAAGCCCATCAGTTAGAGGAAAACAAAATGTAATGCAGTCATAAAGGATTAAGGAAGACATAAAGAGATGGTAAAGACAATTTCAGTTGCGCATAAGGAAACACATAAACGAAATCCAAACAGTTTTAACACAACTAAAAGAGAAGAAAACATGTTGTAAGAAATCGACTGTGATGAATCTCACAGTTGCAAATAAACATCTTTATTATTACTCCAATAATGTCTTACACAATAACTCAGCAATTACAATGAATCTCTCTTGACAGATATTTTTCTCCTAGTCCTGCGCTCATGCGCCCCCCCCTCCTAATGTTACATACATCAGTCTTTTTAAACAAAAAAATAAAACTGTTTGTCTTCCAGGAATCTGAAGCGGTTTGTCTTCCTGGCACTCTGTGACTGACAGAAACAATGTTGGCTCGTTAGACCGTTGCTAAACATTTGGACACCTTGTCATCCCTGCCTTGATACTTAATCAATTCAAATTTCACATGGTCTTGTCGAATTTGAGTTTGCACGTGATCTTTCTCATCCACCACACTAAACATCAGAGGCTACAACATTATATAATTCCATGTCATGATTGTTGTCAGAGCAGGAATTTGGAAATATCGTGAAGATACTACTTTCCTTCAATAAGAAGAATGCCACACTCAACTATCTATAGATTTCTCTACTTGGGTGAACACTAAGGCTGAAAAGCCATGTCCAATAGACATGTTATCTTACCATATGAACATACACAAGAGAGTCATGTATTACTCTGCTTATAGAAGACTAATCTTATTTCCTACCAGCGAGAACACGTGAAATTTGCAGGCCTCTACTGAACGCCTGGTTGAAGATAAAACGGGTCTGGAACTCCGATTCTATCCTGTCCTTGCAAATTCCTCAACAATTAGGGAATTCCCAATAGTGTCTCGAACAAGGGGAGCCGACAGCTCAGGATCAAAGGTGAAGATGTCGATGAACTCTACAATATCATTCAGCTTCAGTTCTGCATCCAGGCCATCATATATCTTAACTAGGCGGGGTAGTGATTTGGTCTCGCCAAGCGGCATGTTTAGGTCGAACGCAATTCCATTGGATTGTCCCTCATAGGTTTCCATTGGACATCTTGAAGAAACACCCTCTTCACACTGTCTCTTAACCTCGTTTGAAATTCCACCCTCAGCATTCATAGCCTCAGTCTCCATTGTTGCATCGGATACATCATGTTCTCGCTTCCCCCTCTATTGTACAGTAATACTTCCCGGTGCAATACAGCCTTTGAAACTAGAATCTTCTCTCACCCATGTATTCTCTCCAGGGACAGGAACATAGTACAGAAGACGACGATCCCACATTTCCATTTATGTGTTTGGTGTCATTTGCACGGAGGCAACTTCTGTATACTTATTCGTTCTCCATGACGAACCATCCTTGAAAGCGCCAACATAAAACTCTGTCTCGAACATATCGTGCACCATTTCACGAAATCGTACGAGAGAATTCGACTGAATGGAGTCTAACTGCACAGAATTTATTTCTGGCACCCTAATCGTCGATTTTTCCTCGTGGGCAGTGTGCAATGTATAATAATCTACAAATGTGTATGATGATGTAATAGATTTAAAATACCACTTGAACACAAAACTCTATATGAAACAGCAGAGACTATAAACGGTGGCTTATGAGACTCCTCGTGCTATCCATGCAGCCACTCACCCTGAGTTAGTCGAAACCTGTTCTCTCATTCTCCAACCGCCAGTCGGTGCATACAAATAATTAAGCATATCGTGTACCTGTGCATGTTGTGGCGAATGATGTGTTTCTGGTCTACACAGATCCTGTCTACCAGGTGTTCTGACAACTTTAGAGGCCTTCTTCAAGGCGTTATGTTTTTATTCGACTGCGCATACAAACTAGTCATTATTCTCGTTCTGCAACTGCACCCTGCCGCTATTACCTCGCCTGCATCTTTCTCATCAAAATATCTGTGCTTTATTTTTGGATGTCCTTCACATGCAGCTACTAGATGACCAACCTGACCACAAAGGAAGCATTTGTCTGAATTAATCTACGAGCATTTCCATATCCGCCATAGGTCCTGCCCCATTTTGAACATTTTCTGCTTGCCAGTCCACACCCCTGTCAATCTGCTATATTTAACATTTTTACAACATGAGAGTGGTTAATGATATCGATTATACAAATCACCACAGAACGGCAATATTAACATCAGAGCCAATGCAAGGAAAATCGTTCCAATTATTCCAATGCCAGAAATAAACCGTTGATTCTAGTTGCGGCGTTGGATGCAGAAACGTGGAGGGTGTAGGAAGTCGCAGACGTTAAAATAAAACGTTGCTTTGGCTTGACGGCAGCAGCACCAGGATCAACAACCGCATCGTCCACATCCATCCAAGTGTCGATCCCACTTGTACACATCCATTGGAAATCGTTTGTGAAACCTTTCATGCAGCCAAGCAAGTTTTTCTTCGTTATCCGGAATGACTTCAAGTGGATTCTGATTCAACCAACCTATTTCCACATCGCGAGGAGAAGTTCGTGTAATAAAGCAACAAAATGCTTGCAAGAATTGAAGCACAACTTGACACAATAAATTTGGCCCCGAACTTGGAATCGAATTTGACAAACCAAGAAGCAATCTCTAGCTCAATCTTGCCGAAATGAACCAATACTACCTCTGACTTCAAAATAAATGAAGTACTTTTTCCCATCGACTTTCATTAGGATACATGATTGGTTGCCAAAAGTGACTAATAGGAGAAGTCACCTCCGTTTTCTCACACCTTTTTGGGAGGTAGGGTACCGAATACAGAGTCCCATAGAGAAGAAGTAATTCCAAACCCACTTGTCTGATTTCTAAAATGGTGGTTCAAATGATATTTCTTCAGATTGTGTGCCACTGTTTGAGAAGGTTGTCCATGGTGTAAATAATAATGGGTAACATCATACATTACATATCCAAGCATGCCTCCACCAAAAACAGCGAGAGCAGTTGTGTAAGGCACTACGAATTTCACCAGGGACCAAAACGGTATGCATAGTATTGTTGTTGCGGCAGGTGGGAAAACAAGTCGATACCCATCCATTGGATGCTTATGATGGCATCCATGTAGCAGATAATGCAAAGTATTTCCCCAGTAACTACTTTTCTTGATATGAAAAAGAAATCGATGAAGGCTATATTCCATTAATGACCAAACGAAGATTCCAATTAGCGTCAGATAAGTTGTCATGCTAGGTGACAAACCTCTTTGAATTTTCGTCAATATAGACCAAGAAACAACAGGTAACCATACTAGAGGTATAACCCACCATGCAGTTTGGGTGAGGAACTCCCAGAAGTCACTTTTAAAAAACCGAGGACCTTCCCTGCTTAAAATTGGTCGATGCACCCATTCCTGATGGCATACCTGAAAAACAAGTGGTTGGTTCAGGTCCAAAGAGAAAGCTTTGACAACCATTCTTAACTCCAATGTTAGCACATTGAACCAATCTGTCCATATGCAAGAACCGTAGCCTTGGGCAACGCAGTCAATTTTTTTAATATCAGTTACAACAGAGGGCACAATCTGTCGGTGGTCCATCGATATGGTGCATTAATTTCGTTAGAGTGGCAATGCTAGGGCAGGCAAAAGTCCATCGACATGGAAACGTTATGGCAGGCAAATTTAGTCGATGTTGCAACTAGCGAGTGGGAAAAATATGTCAAAATATCGTCGGAGCATCGATGTTAGGGTAGGAAAAGTCCATCGATGTGGAAACGCTATGGAGGGAAAAGTCCATCGACATTGCGACTGGTGGGTGGGAACAAACTATCGAAACACCATTGGAGCATCGACGTGCTTGGGGAATTTTTCGTCAGAGAATTAATGGGCTATGGAATTTTTCATTAGATATTTGGCGATGAGCATTGGCATCGGAGTTTCGATGGGTGGAAAATAAAGTGAAAAAAAAATCAAACTGATCTTGTACATTGAAAGTCATGCTTAGACTAAGAAGTCGAAGAAGTTGAACCAAATGTAGATGACAATGTTCTCAATAAATGATGATATAGACGATTAGGATTAGGATCAGGGTTTGTATTGTTGCATAAAACCCTAAATCAAGCTTGTTAGAGCCTCCACATCTAAAAAATCACACTCACACTTAAGAAATGCATGTTTTTTCTATTAAACTGTAATTTATTCCCCTGTGCAAAATGCACACCCAGGTCTTGACACACCTACAATTTGAGTGATTCAAGTTGTTGAGTGTGTCTTATATAATTTTACATGTGTCTACATATTTATATTTTTATTGCAAACATAAAAGTGGTTGATGTGTAAAAGAGGCAAATTTTGCCTTGTAAATTGAGAGACCAAAACAATAGAAACTGACCTAATGGAAATGCATGTACATGCTTCTATATAGCTCCAAATTTAGTGATCTAAGTTTTGGGGTGAATTTAATAACATTCTAAATCTATACACATAATCCAAATTGCATTTTCAAATGATTAAGGACTTCTACCTTGAACCAAGATTCAAGACTTTTTGTAAAATGGAGGGTAAAACCATCTTAAGATAAAATCACACGTAAGACTCATATGACCTCGAAATTGAGTGGTTCAAATTATGAAGTTTATATTCTATCATTTTACATCTTCTCATACCTTTAGTTGTGCATTTTGAATCCAAAAACCATTTGCTATGCATAAAGGCTAAAAAGTGCCTTGTAAATGTATAAAGGAAAAATGCATGAAAATAGGGCATGATGAAAAATGTGCACCCTAGGAAGAAAAATCCATGTGTGGTGTTGGTAATTTACAAGTTACAATTTATAGGAATGTGGATATGTTGTAAACCCTAAATACTGTATACTAGGGTGATTTGTGCCCAGAATTTAGTAAAGGGTTGAAATATACATTGGTTTGGGATTACATGCATCAATAAATATGTATTGTTACATTTATAACTCTGAACTGATTTAAAATTTACTTGAATTTATCCTCAAAGCACAACTAGAAAAAATACAATATCATAGAGCCTAAGTAAATGTAGATTTTGATAATGAATTAGAAAATTGCTCAACTTATTGTGCTTGAAGCTACCTATTTTATTCTAGAAATTCTTCAACCTCTTGAAAGTTAGCAGTTTTGTCCTTAGGTAGGTTTGGTTGCTTAGTAATAGGAATGCATCATGTTTCTGCATCATCTGACATAGACTGCCAAAAGCAAATTATAAAATTAAAATCCAACTATTTACAATAAAATCTTCTAATGATAAAGGAGACCTTAATCTGATAGGAAAGCAAACTGAACCTTGCATAAAACTTTACCATGAAGCATAACTACATAAATACTAAAAAACTAGAAGAATTATGAAATTGTATTTGTTTTTCTAGGATATATGCAATCTTTGGGGTGAGACAAACACCCCACAATTCTTGAAACCGTGTTTGTTTATATAGGATGGATGCAATCCTTACATTGAGACAAACACCCTACAACATTATAATTGTAAGGCATCCATAAAATTATATTATTTTCATGCATATGTCCATGTCACAATAGTAATCAAATTAGCATGCAAAACTAAAGTGCTATGAGCTTCAACATGTATGCTTATTCTTATTTATGGGCATGTATGATAAATGGATAGGAAAAGTAACATTTCTAGACTGATAAAGAAATATTCCCACCTTGATGATAGAAAAACATAATGTTCACAATTGTTAACTGCTATAAGGGCATTGTTGACTTGAGATGTGTTAAAGTTGTTATGCTAGCTTATTAACATGTGTCATGCCATGATTGTTTCGAAGGGATTAGGGGTGGAGCTTCCATCAATCCCTTCAACAATATGACACTTGGAATCTCTACTGCCTTTGGTATAAGCACCATGAGCTAACCCAATTCTCAATGCTAATAACCATGATGGGATTAGGCCCGGAATATAGATGGAGATATGTATATTGTAGGCCCATCATTTACAATAGATTCAACCTACATAAAAATTGGCAAGTACAGAATAATTGGTCAAAATTCACATTAGGTTGAAAAAGGGGAAAATGTAGCCAAATAACACCTTTCACTTAGAGGTCACAAATACCATACATAAGATTGTCCCATACACAATGTTAGAGTTGCACAAACAAGCTCTAGCAGCAATGCACGTAATTCTTTCATCATTACCATAGTCTACTAAAACCAATGAAATGAAATGCAAATATTTTTATCTCTACAAATCAACAAAATAGTTTCGTCCACAAATTTGAAATGAACAAAGTAGGTCCAAATAAAATACGCGTACTTCATTTGGTTGTTGATTCAAGGTGCCTCAAGTTGTTCTTTAAGACAATTGGAGATGATAGATCTTAGGTTAGTATTATGATCAATAAACTTTGGAATGTAAGGCATTGTTGATCAAGCTTCCTTGATCAATATTAGTTCCTTGGTGTTACTTAGTGTTATTTTTGACCTCCCATACTTAGTTTTTTTTTGCATGGAGCCAAATTGGTCACGAGAATCTTAATTACGAAGCTTCCATGGTGGATGGAGATAATTTTTTGGAAAATATGAATATTTTCATACAGTGACATCAGTGATGACGTGGAGCCATGTGTTAGGTGATGTGGAATTCCATGATGATATGCCACAGTGGAGGACATCATAGTAAGGGGTGGAAGGTCCGGGTAGCAGGATCCAAGATTTATTTTAAATGATATTTTATTAAAAATCAGGATGTCATATGTGGAACCCTGACATAATGGAACCTCGACTATCTGAGAATCTGGAAATCCAAAAAAATTCTTAATTCAGTTTTTAATGAAAATTCGAATCTGAGTGCCATGTAGGATCGTACACATCACCTCAAGCCACCAACTTTTGATGGAGAACATAGAAAGGGAGAAGAGGTTGAAGCTTGGTTGTTATGAATGAGGAAATATTTCTAGTTGCATGATTAGTCATCAAATGTCGAAGCCAAAATTGTAGCCTACCACCTTCAAGGAAAAGAAACCATGTGGTGGGATCATCTCAAGCATGCAGGTTAAGTGCATTAATAAGTGTTGCACAATTGTTATTAAAGTATAAGTGTTTTATCTTTGTGTCTTATTTTTATTTATGGTTTATTTTGTTGTGTAGTAACTCTATGTTTTGAACAAATTATATGTTGTTGTGTATGAATGTATTTAGTTGCATTCATGTTTTAGAAATGTTGTTATATGCATTTAGCTTAATGGCATCAGGAATTTTAAATATTTATGGGTTTAGTAGTGGGGAACGCTACAAGAACCACCTCTCTAAGAATTCAAGAGGATTTATCCTCGTGATGTTGTCTCCAAGATTCTAAACAATCTTAAAGATCAACAGACATTTGTAAGGCACATAACCATAGTCAACAGATGTTAAAAAAGGTTGTGTTATAATATTGAATATACATCATTTATCAGCAAAGAAAACTATCAGGAAATGACATCAGTAGTATCAACATGAATCTTTGGTAGTTGTGCACACACACTAACTAAAATGGAAAAATGAGTACTAACTAACTATTTCCATGAGCACGATGAGGCAAGATCTTGTAAAACCACATCACACATAGGCTAGTTGTTAGTTGTGTTTCCATTGCGAAGACCCGCAAAAATCATCAATGAATAAAAGGTTATATGACTGAATAATAATTAGATAAATAAACAAACATATCAACATGTACAAGACTCTAGAAAGACTAAAGTGGAATACCTAAATGAGCTTCTCTTGGTTTAGATAAAAATGTATTATTTACTGAATAGGGCCAACCACGTGAATGTGGAAGCTCATTTGGCCCCTCCCCCTGCGGATCACTGGAAAATAATTGAAAGTGACATAGTACGATTCATGCATACAAAGTAGAAAAACAAAAGTTAAAGGTAAATGAAAGAAAAAATGTGTATGCATATATGTGGTTTTGTACATAGAAAACATATAAGATTCATCCATAAGAAGGTATCAAAAGAAAAATTGTAGCAACAAATAGTTTATATTAATAATTTTTATCATTAAAATATGTTTCCATTATACATGTGTCTCATAATATATACAATCGCTTATTTTTATGTTTCTTAGTTTGCATATGTTTGTTGATTGGCTCATCCATTTCTTGATCCCCTTGAGTTGTTGGGCCTTCTCCTAGTGTTGATTGAATGTGCATGCTCTGACGCGTTCTACATCTAGTCATGTACTCTCCACGGCGTGTAAGATGCTACAAATGGCCATTGACTACAATTTAAAAAAAAGGGTTAAATTTATATGGTGAGTTATTATTCATAGAAGTAGCTCATTAATATAAACATAATTACAATGTTCTTTACTAGGTTGACTAGTTCTTGACCCATTTTCATGTGTCCCCTTATTTTGTTTTTATGCCATACATAGAACCCCTTTTTCACCCTTTTTTTATTTCGTTTATACTTGGGAACAAATTTCACAACACTTAGTTATTTTTTTATTTGTGCGGGATTTCTTATCCCATGCAAAGATTCCCTTTTCTATAAAAATCTCCTCACACTCTACACAAAACATTCCCTCATACAACTCATGTCCCTCATAGCCCAATACTTAGTTTATTTTTCCCTTTGTGTGGAAGACCCATCATCACTCTCCTCAACACACAAACCCCCTTTACACACAACCTTTTCTCCCGTACCCATATCTTCTCGCACAACTCTTGTGCAAAACACTTTGCATATGATACTCTCCATACTCACCATACCTCCACACCTCTGCACTTCCACACACCTTTCCTTTCCACACTACAAATGTTATAAGGATTAATCTCTCTCTATCTATACTTAATGAAATATTTACAAACATCATGTGCCTTGCACGTTCTTCAAGGGTCATGTATTGCACATTAATGAATTTTCATCCGTAAGGTAAAGGGTGGTGATCCGGGGATAATGAGAATTAATTATCCCACTTCCCCATAAAGCTCTTTATATTCAAAATAAATTCCATTTGTTGGTTCCTATATTTCGAAAGGAAATTGTACATATGGAAAGCATGTTTAATAAATGTAATTCATGCACTTAGCCTTTAAACAGGCTTGGGCTCCATAATTCATAAGTGATCCTATCACGTATATCAAAGTGCATTGAAAGAATAAGGAATGTGGAAAATAGAAGAAGAAATTATATTTTTTGTGGAGATATTGTTATCTCCCTCACCCGTCAAGACAGATACTTTCATTGGTCTATGGCATGTCAGCGGCATCAGAGCTTAACTTTTAAACAAAAGAAAAATTAAAAAAGTATGGGCTACATGTCTAGCAAATGTTGGTAGTATCCCTGAAGTTTTTTACTTTAGGGGGCTAGTTTCCTCGTGTGCTCGTATATTTGACCCAAAAAGTATAACAATTAGAGTATCACTCAAGGGGAAGAACCCTATTCTATTAACTACAAAGATATTTAAAAGAATTCTCAGACTTCATGCTTCCAATAAAAGTCTTAAGCTTCTGGAAGCTAACTCTTTCATGGATTCTCATAGTGGTGGAGTGAATTTTTTAAAGGATTTTATGATTCCATCTATAGAAATGTTTTCCGACCTCTTGTCCATCGACATATCTCTATTGGCGGAGCCATACCATTATTTTTCATGGTTGTCCGCGTGCTTAATGTGAAGAGAATACACTTCTCATATTCCCAAGTCAATATTTTATATATTACATTTTTATTTTCGAAAAGAAGTCATTTCGAATAGGCCAAGGTAATCTCAAATGAGATTTCCTTTCAACTAGCCAACTATTTCAAAACTTACAGATTTTTTTATGACTATTTATCTGGTCCTGGCAGTCGCCTACTATAATGTTTTTGAGGGGTTGCCCCTAAGAACAAATTTAGATGTTGATAATGAACTAGTTCAATTCTAGTACCTTATTCTTTGGAAACACAATGCACCTTTCCATTTCTACCTCATTCAAGATAAATTCCTTAAGGAATTTAGATATTTGTTGATTAGAGCTTAACCTAGAAGGATAACGCAAGAAGGGGAATATTTTCTCAAAGGAAAGGGAGTTTCTTTTTGTGAAAATAACCATACTTACATTAGAATGTATGGTTGTTAATAAACCCATATTCTTCTTCCCATATTGTTTGTGATAGGTATCTGGTTGCAAAGGTTTGTAGATAGTACAAGGCATGGTCCATCTTGTTTGACATAAAAATAAAGAAGCAATTTATTTTATTACCCTTTCGTGTTGTTGACACGATAGTGAGGAATTCCACTCAGTTAATGGAAATGTATGAAATGCTTACCCCATTCAATTTAGAGGAAGGATAACTCTTGAGAGGCTTTGACCCTGAAGGATTGTTCTCCTAACACTTGACATCCATGAGATACAACAACATTTTCACAAGGATTGATGAAGAAACTGGTGATAGCAACCCAAATGCCCCAATGAAGAAGGAAAATCATAGAAGGACAAGCATGTATGTAATTATTATTTGGTCATGGAAGTTAGCACAAACACTCAAAGACAAAATAGAACAAGGAAAAGAGAAAAAGACATGAGCAACATGCAATCTTCTTATGTTCTTCATTCACATAGGATTTCCTCCTCTACGCAAAAGAAACAAGAAGCAAATGTAAGTAGAGGAGAGAATAATGAAGGACATGTTAGAGAAGATGATGGAGAAGACCCGCCCCTAGTTGATTTAGAAAAATCACATGTCATATCTCAGCAAAAGAGAAAGAGAAGCCCAAGAAAAAATGACTCATAAATTCAAGAAGCCCAAGGAATGTAGTTGACATGGAAATTGAGAATGCCCCGATGCACGACTTGGTAGCACTTAGAATCACTGAAAGTTGGTGAATTGTAGATGATTTGGCTCATGAAAAGCTAACAATTTTTTGAAGAGCGATATCTAATACTCCAAATGATAAGTATAATAAAGAAGAGAAAAATTGCAAACAGAGAAAGTCCATGTCAAAAATAAGAAAGTGACTCAAACATGGAATTCAGAAGTTGAAATCTCAGGAGTCAGACCCTTAGGACTCCTTAAATTACATCTCACTACTGGATATTCTCTTTGTTAGGGATTGAGTGTAACCTGATATGAAACAAATAAACAAAACTATAGATAATCGAATATAAATAACTTCATAAAAGATTGGTGGTGTCTAAAGACATCGTTACAACACTTAAGCACAACACATTTTGATCAGAACATCACAATGCATGTTGAAAATCTTCACACATATTCACTTCATCATATATGGAAATGACCCATTGGTTCCTCTATTTATAGTCTCAATATCTAACCAACTTCCTAGAAATCGTGAAGATCTTGTCCACATACAACCATCGGTGGTTAGAGTTGACTCTGTCAAATATACATGGTTTAGTCAATTCGTCAAGGTTGTTCGACCTGATCGTCCATGCGTCCAACTCATAGTCTCTTTCTTAGTTTATTTATCCAACAACCTAATGTCTTCAACTTTTGGTCAATTGTCTAATTGACAGTCTTGTCGACTACTCAATCGACTAATATATATATATGGTTGATCACCCGACTGACTATTTCCAGTTGTTGGTCGACCACCTGTTTGATTGATTCCAAGAGAAGTGTGATGAACCATCGGGACCTGAGGTACCAACACCCCCAACCCCCCGCCCCCCCCCCGCAATCAATACATGGCAATAGAGATTCAAGAGGTAAATTAAGTCAGCTAGACACCCCCCCATTATTCCAACTCCCTGAAGCCCAAGCATAGAACGAAGTTGGATAAACTTAGCCTCATACAAATTTTTGGTAAAGATATCAGCAAGTTGATCATCTATATTGCAGTATACAAGAGTGGAAATATTCTCTTGAACTAATTGTCTCAAATATTAAGCATGGATCTCAACATGCTTCATTTTATTGTGTGTAACAGGGTTGTCAGTAACTTGAATTGCACTCTGATTGTCACATTGTAGTCGAGGTATGTGTAGTAAAATCAAGTTCACTTAAGAGCTCGTGAATCCATACCACCTTTATTAATGCATGAACAACACCATGATACTCTTCTTTTGTAGTCAACAATTAGACTACCTTTTGTTTCTTGCACGAACAAACCAATGGTTGAGAGTTGAAAAGAAACACATTTCCATAATTGGACTTTCGATCATCATTGTCACCTACCCAATCGGAGTCGATCTGTTAAGCCCTAAATAGTGGCTCGTTACCCCTTAATTGGGGCATATTACATTAGTAATGTTATTTTATTGATGTCGTCTTGAGTCCATTAGTTGTAATTGTACCTCTTAGTTTCCTAAATATACCAAGGAGACATTTTCATTTGGAATCATCTTGTATTTGGACATTTATGTGGGGTATAAGGAGGTTTCCCCCTCGAAGAGGCTTATTACCTAAAATTATCTCTTTTTCAAGGCGTTGAGTTCTTATTCTAAGGTTTTTCTATGCTATATTGATATTTGGTTCTTAACATATGGTATCAGAGCTCAAGGTCTTGGGGTTTCACTACTACATATGAGACACCTTGGAATTTTTGCTATAACTTTTTTTCTACGAAGTTTCAAAAGGAACCCTTTGAATAATATTAACAGATGGATCAAGGTACGTTGGGTTAAAATTTCATCTCATGAGGCCTTATAATTTAGGAGATAAAGACTGTGTAATATAGGGTTACAAAATCATCCTGAATTAAGTCATCGCGGACTTTTCGCTATAAAAAAATTTATGTAACGTTTTAGACCCTGAAATCTGGAGAATATTCACAGAAATTATTAAGTTATCTGTGATAAAAAAAATCAGCTTATGGGTCATCGTAAATTTTTAGATACACCCTGTGGAAGATAGGGAATCTGACTAGTCCTATTGATTAGTCTCAAGCAGGTGTTTCAAGTAAAACAATCATAAATTCTTCCTAAAGTATCCAAATTGAATGAGACTAGTTGCATTGGGTAGTGCACAGTCTATAGTATTTTGGGTACAAGTTTCATAATTGTATATCAATTATTTTGTGTGCGGCATGCTATACAATTGATATCTCCTAGAAAGGCCAAAAATCAACAAGTTGTGGGGAAGTTAAATTCGACTTGGCACATCCAATTTTGATCAGACCTCTGGCATTGCAGAGAAGAAATATTAGAGAACTACAAAAAAAAAAATTCATACCCAGAAGGGCCGAAATTTTGGAGATACAATAAAAGAAATATTGTCTAGCAGAACCACCACAAAATCAAGGTTTAAAGTGATACTTGGCCAACATGCCACCAAAAAAGGGAACTTCTACACCAAATAAGCCTCCAGACAGTTCTACTTGGACTCTTGATGAAGGTGAAGAAATGCATAGGGACATAAATGATTTACAAAAGAAGACAGTAACAAAAGATGAACTACAAGAGATGATGAATTCAATGGAAGATAAGTTGGAGGCAATAAATACTAAGATGGATGGTTTAAAAAGGGAGATCATGGAGGGATTGAAAAAAATTCTAATAGAGAGGACACCTGAAAGTGAAAATGTATCCCATGAAATTCATGATGAGGACACAAGGAAGATGAATCAAGAATGGAGAAACTCTAACTTTGGGTTGAAGACCAACCACTTTCCTAAGATCGATATGAGGAAGTTTTATGGCAAGGAACCAATCACATGGATACTTCAGATGGAGCAATTATTTGATCTACATAATGTGCCACATACACAAAAGGTACGGATTGCTTCTTTATATTTAGAACCCAATCAATTTGTGTGGTATCGATGGCTTTGTTCTCGCAAATCACTTGTCACTTGGACAATTTTAACGGAAGAAATGATAGCACACTATGAGAATATAAGGAGCAATACCTTCTTTAGCCAATTAATAAATCTCAAGCAAAAGGGTTCAATTACATAGCACGTTGAGAACTTCCAAAGATTGAATATAAAGGTAACAGATATTCTAGATGGGAACTTGATTGATGTATTCATAGGAACTTTAAGGGATAACATTCAACATTAGGTTCGTCTTTGGGAACCCAAATCATTGGAGAATGCATTTAGGGTGGCAAGAAATGTTGAAAGTAAAAATATGGCTATGGCTACTAGAAGGACCACTCCTAACATCTATCCAGAGAATAATGTTCCTTCTTCTAAAACACCTCAACCTACAAGGTTGACACCTCAACAATTGGAGGAAAGAAAAGAAAAAGGTTTATGCTTTAATTGTGACAGCAAGTACAGTAAGGGACATAAGTGTGGTGAGAATAAATTATTCTACATAGATTGTGAAGAGGAAGAAGAACAAGAACAAGAACCATATCAAGATGAAAATGTAGACACAATTTCTTTTGAAGAGTTGACTCCCACGATATTGTATAATGCATTGGCTGGAATTAGAACTCCTCAAATCCTCAAGATCGAAGGATATATCAAAAAGAAAAAGGTAATAGTCCTAATTGATTCTGGTAGTACTCATAATTTCACTCACTATAAATTAGACAAATCTCTCAATTGCTTTGTATATCCAGCACCAGAGTTCCAAGTAATGATTGCAGATGGAGGAACTATCAATTGCTCAGGAAAATGCAATAACATCAATCTTACTATGGGGGAATATGTAATGAATAGTCCAATGATTTCTATACCCATGGGTGGTGTTGATGTCATACTAGGAATCCAATGGTTACAATCATTAGGAACGGTGACTTTTAATTTTCAAGAACTTTTCATGAAATTTGCATTAGAAGGAAAATAAATTAAGTTAAGAGGTATCACAAGGAAAACCAGTAAGGTGATAAGCTCCAATGGCATGATAAAATTATTGAAAAGGGGGCATAAAGGTGTAATTGCACAACTATGCTCACTAGATGTTCAAACATCTAAGCCATCTATTCCCCTAGATCTACAAGGGATCATTGATAAGCATTCCAAAGTATTTGAAGATATTACCAAAGGTATTCCACCTACTCAAAATCATGATCATGATATTCACCCACTTCCTGGGAGTGTTCCTCCTAACATCAGGCCATACATATACCCTTATGCCTAGAAGAGTGAAATTGAGCGTATGGTTGAAGAAATGTTAGAGGATGGCATTGTTAGACCTAGCCAAAGTTCTTACTCTTCACCGGTGGTAATGGTATTCAAGAAAGATGGCTCATGGCGTATGTGTCCAGATTATAGAGAGTTCAACAAGATCACTATTAAAGATAAGTTTCCCATTCCCATCATTGATGAATTGTTAGATGAACTACATGGAGCAATATATTTCACAAAGTTGGATCTTCGTTCAGGGTATCATCAAATTAGAATAAAGGAAGAAGATATCCCAAAAATAGCATTCTGAACTCATGAAGGCCATTATGAATTTTCGTTCATTCCTTTTGAACTTACAAATGCACCTTCCACATTCCAAGGGTCGATGAATTCCATTTTCAAGCCCTTCCTTCGAAAATTTGTGTTATTATTTTTTGATGATATACTAATCTATAGCAAGTCTTGGGAGGATCATGTGTGACATGTTGACAAGGTGCTACAACTACTAAAGGAGCAACAATTATATTCCAAACCATCCAAATTTTTCTTTGGAGTGAAGAAGGTAGAGTATTTGGGTCATATTGTATCTCATGAAGGTGTCAAGGTAGACCCTAACAAAATTAAGGCCATGATGGACTGGTTGATTCCCAAAACATTGAAGAATATTAGAGGATTTTTGGGTTTGACAGGTTACTACCGCAAGTTTGTTCAGCACTATGGAAGAATAGTAGCACCTTTAATGGCACTAACTAAGAACGCTGCAATTTCATGGACTCCAAAGGCAACTAAATATTTTGAACAACTTAAAGAGGTGATGTGTAAAGCTCTTGTCTTGACCACTGTAGACTTCACAAAAACCTTTATTGTGGAATGTGATGCCTCGGGAAATGGAATTGGTGTTGTCCTAATGCAAGAAGGAAGGCCCCTGGCTTTTGAAAGTCGACCACTCAAGGGAAAGGACTTACACAAACCAATTTATGAGAAGGAAATGATGTCAATACTACATGCATTGAAGAAATGGCATCCTTACCTAATAGGTAGGCACTTCAAGGTCAAAACAGATCATGATAGTCTTAAATACTTCTTGGAACAAAGAGTATCTTCAGAAGAACAACAAAAATGGGTGACCAAGATATTGGGTTATGATTTTGAAATCGCCTATAAAAAAGGGAAGAAAAATGTTGTGGCAGATGCACTCTCAAKAAAGGATGAAGATGTTGAGGCCTTTCTCCGATCATCCAACCTGATTGGATAATAGAATCAAGGGATGAATGGAAAAATGACGAAAATGTGTGGACTCTCATTCAAAGGTTGCAGCAGGATTCCAGTGCATCAGATACATTTACATGGAAAAATGATTCACTATGGTACAAAGATCGCTTATATTTATGTAAGAACTCCAAACTCAAACAAAAGCTACTATTGGAATCGCACACCTCTCCAGTAGGAGGGCACTCGGGATTTTTGAAAACCTACCATAGGGTCAAGAAGGAATTTTTTTGGGATGACCTTAAAACTGATGTTCAAAGGTTTGTGGCAGAATGTTTGGTTTGCCAACAAAATAAGGTGGAAAAAATTAAGACCCCGGGTCTTTTACAACCATTAGCCATCCCAAGTCAACGTTGGGAGGAGGTTTCCATGGATTTCATCACAAGGTTACGGAAGTCTGAAGGAAAGAGTGCCATCATGGTGAATGTTGATAGACTGACTAAGTATGCACACTTTTGTGCACTCTCTCATCCCTTCAGAGCTAGTACAGTTGACACCGCATTCATGGAGACAGTTCAAAAGCTACATGGCAGCCCAAAGATTATTGTAAGTGACAGAGATCCCATCTTCACTGGACATTTTTTGACAGAATTATTTTCTTGTTTGGGTACTCAATTGGCTCATATCTCATCCTATCATCCTCAATCTGATGGACAA
>ML777217.1:1513151-1541418 GCA_009831015.1 Picea engelmannii | reverse complement strand
TGACACCATTTATGGCACTCTATGGATACCACCCTCCTTCCATCACTTCTTCTCTAAAAGAAAAATCTAAGGTTCAAGCAGTGGAATATCACATCGAGCATCAACAACAAGTTCTCCAAATCTTAAAGGACAACCTGACCATGTCACAGAATCACATGAAACAACAAGAAGATCAACATCGTAGTGAAAGAAGTTTTGAAGTAGGGGATTGGGTGTTTTTAAGACTACAACCATACAAATAGATGTCCCTCAAGAAAGCCAATAAGGATAATAAATTATCACCAAAGTACTATGGCCCTTATAAGGTGTTGCAAAAGATTGGTACTATGGCATACAAATTGGAGTTGCTTGCATCTTCACGAGTACACTCAGTTTTCCATGTTTCATGCTTAAAGAAGGTTATAGGTGACAAGATCCCAGTTCAAACTATATTTCCATAACTTGACGAGGAAGGAAAAATCATATTGGAGCCTGAAGCCATCATTGACACAAGAATTCGCCAGCTAAGGAATAGATCTATTTCAGAGTATCTCATTAAATCGAGGAAACTACTGGCTGAAGATTCCATTTGGGAAAATGAGTCTTTTATACAGAAGTATCCAAAGTTACTCAAGCGTTGCGGACAACACTTATCTCAAGGGGAGGGGCATGTTAAGCCCTAAATAGTGACTCATTACCCCTTAATTGGGGCATATTACATTAGTAATGTTATTTTATTTGTGTCGGCTTTAGTCCATTAGTTGTAAGTGTACCTCCTAGTTTCCTATATATACCAAGGAGACATTTTAATTTGGAATCATCTTGTATTTGGACATTTATGTGGGGTATAAGGAGGTTGCCCCCTCGAAGAGGCTTATTACCTGAAATTCTCTCTTTTTAAAGGTTTTGAGTACTTATTCTGAGGTTTTTCTATGCTATATTGATATTTGGTTCTTAACATAGTGAAGTCGATTAACAAATATGAACTTCAACAATATTTGATACCAAGATGAGTGGTACCCTTGAGATAGTGAACAATTATTTTGGAAACTTTCTAGTGGATTTCTTTGGGATCCTATATAAAATGAGAAACCAGAATAACAACAAAAGAAATACCAGGTTAACTATGAGTGAGATAAATAAGATTGTCGACCAATTGTTGATAGAGAGTGGCATCGACTTTGGGAGACTGGAAATTTTTACTCAGCTTAACTCCGGACTGAAAAGGAGTAGCACATGGCTTACAATATACCATCTTAAAACATGTCAAGAGATCCATCACATATTTAGATTGAGAAATGAAAATACCATCAAACGGTCATAATACTTGAAGACCCAAAAAATAGTTCATAATACCAATATCTATCATATCAAAGGAGTTAGGAAGTTATTTATTCAATATAATAATGAGATCAACGTTATTGCCAGTTATGACAAGGTCGTCAACATATACAACAATAATCAAGGTATTTACATGAGTATGGATTACATATAAACTGTGATCAAATTCACAATGTTTCAAACTAAGATGAAGAAATAAATTGTGGATCTTAGCATACCAATCTTTGGGAACTATATTTAAACCATAAAGAGACTTTTGAAGTCAAAAAACAAGGTTAGAATATGTCACAAAACTAGGAGGTTGTTCCTTGAAAATTTATTCAAATAGGTCACCATGAAGAAAGGCACTCTTCACATCCATCTGGTGGATCTGCCATCCAAAACAAGCAGTAAGAGAAAGAATCATTCGAAGAGAGTTCATATTTGTAACAGGGGCAAAGGTATCAGTGTATTCCATGGCTTCTTTTTGAGAAAATACTTTCACAACCAAGTCAGTTTTATGACGCTCAACAACACCTTCAAAGGTAAATTTGGTCTTAAAGACCCATTGACACTTCACAATGTTCTTCCCTTGAGGTTGGGGAACTAAATCCCAAGTTTGATTCTTCAGAAGAGAATCCATCTCAATCTGCACAGTCTTCTCCCATTCAGATTTTCCTTGTGCATCTGAGTAGGTAACAGGATCACAAGTTTCAAGAACATGAGCCATAAAAGTGTTCAACAACACAAGTATTCCACTAGGACGAACATCTTCAATAACCACTCACATAACCAGATCAAAGATCAACACACCGATGTTTTCACGTGGTAAAACCCTACGAGCGAACATCCATGGCCCTAGCCAATGTGGCCACTTGGAGCAATTTATTAATGCAAAATAAAAATTTACAAAGAGATTTTACAAGAGAGTTTCTCACTATCGATCATCTACAAATGACCCTCCATGCTTTTTAAATTGAGATCTTGGACCAATCAAGTGTTAAGACACATATCAATGTATCTGTTAAGATTGAGGAGAATATGAACTATCGGATCAGTCTTTGTCGGGAACATATCGTGACCATTGGATTTCCTAACTACAAATTCATATCAAAGAAACTCACTTTTACCTAATGAGGCAATAGACCAAGTTGATCTTAATTAACTCCTAAGTGTCTAAATATCCTACCATCCCCCCTTAAGAACAACTTGGGATAGGATTGAATTATTTACAAAGATGACACAATAGGAGAAGGAAGGAAGCATTAGAGCCTATCCCCCCTTAATGACAACTTCTTGAACTCCCAACATAGATCGAAGTTTGGGAAATTTCTCTTTTGTAAGAGAGTTTGTGAAAATATCTGCAACTTGATCTTTTGTAGGGCAGAAGATAACTTCAACAACTTGATCATGATTGAGTTTTCTAATGAATTGCATTGTTGATGTTTGAATCTATTAAGACCAAAATGGAAACCTCACGAGGATATGAATCCCCTTGCGTTTTTATAGAGGTTGTGCTCCTCTTTAAATTTTTCAAAGATTTTCTTTTGAATGTCAATAAAATAATGTAAGATGTTGCTTTAGAGAAAAACCCAAAACTTTATCACTCAACAAAATTGAAAATAGTATAAAATAAAAGAGTTCCTGAAAAAAGGACCAAGAACCTTAAACATCACATTTGTTGGTAATGAATAAATTGCAGAAAATAACAGAAACTCTCACATCCATCACAGTTTTAAATACGTTTGATCACATTCAGAAAATAAAAGGAAATATGGTCCAGCACATGAGAGAACTTTGAAATAATATTACTTATACAGATCAAAAATAGAATTTGATGAGTCGACTTCAAATATTTTATACTCAAAATCAGAGTTATAAAACACCGTCAAAATCAACCCTAAAATAGTTCTCTGGAATTTCTCAAAATAATCAAGTCTTTTACAGTCTCGGTAATTTAAAAGTGTTTGTCCATAAATGGAATAGGATTCGGACTCCTGTGGACAATTAAAATATATACAAGAAAGATGAAGAAGAAGATGTGGATGTGGGACAGAGCACGAACAACAAGATCTGGACAAAAGACAAAAGGAAGTTATCAGAATTCGGTTATATTTCTCTATTAAAAGAATAAATACAACTAGATGAATCCTGAAAATGGAAGAAGAAATGTGATCAATATGGACTTACTGTGATGGAATCTCTCCTTATTTGTTGCTTGTTGTTCCTTTTAAGTTATTATTTGTTGTGTTTGGCTGGTTGGTTTCGATAGTTTCGAATTGATCTTCTTCGGTTATTTTTAACAAAGCCTATGTTAACCGTTATTCGATATAATCCTTCATTGGGGAAACGTTAATCTCTTGTCTAATCCTTCTATCAAACAAAGTACTTGATGTAATGAAGTTTCAATATACTCGTTTTTGTTTGAATAACTAACCAACCAATTATCAATCTCATCTTCATTATATTCTTTTATACCATTAAACTTTTCCCCGAACAAGCTTTTGAGTATTTCCACATGTTCCTCGAATTGTTCCCTTGAGAGAAATGTAGAGTTTAGAATTAAATGAGGATCTTCTACTTCTCCGGTGTTTCCAGCTAAATCAATTTTAGTCAATTTTTTATACCAAGACTCCCTTTCATAAATTACTTCATTACATTATTCTAGTAGTACCTTCAAAGTTTTTATTTTCTTAATCCAGCATGCTTTAAGTTGCTTTACCATGGCTTGAGAAGGTAAATTTTCTTCCTTTCTTTTCGACTTTGTCATGTTCATGATCTTCTGAACAAAAGTAGTGACAACATCCTTGTAAAATCCTTCTTCGTTCTCATAATCAGCCTGGAGATAATATTTGAAACTGTGCAAATTTGAACCAAAAGTCATAATATTATTATTGATATTCCAGGCTTCAAGGACAAGAAACATCCTCTTTTTAATGTTTCCTCAACGAATTTTCTTACTGCAAAAAGTAAATTGGGTGTTCCTCTCCACTTAGAATTGGATTCATATAGGTCGTCAGGATTCATCTCAGGTTGGACAGAAACAAGTGGTTTTGCAAAGATTGGAGGTGGCATCAAAGCATTTTCCATTTCTCTAACTTTATTTTTTTATCTTTCATTTTCCACTTACATGTCGTCAATTGATATACCTAAGGCATTTCCAGTGACCATATGGATTTTTGAAAGTTTGGATGTTGAAACCCCTCTTAAATCCATTGTTGAATCTTTTACCCTTTTTCCTCTTGAATTTACACTTTTAAACACTAACTTTTTTAGTTCCTTATCAAATGATGTGTTGTGGAGGGTTAATGACTCCTCTTCATCAAAATTGGTTTCTTGGACAATTAGCTCATTTTTTGGTAGAATTCTTCACTCTTCTTCTAGGAATTCAATGTTTTCTATGTTAGCATCAAGGTCTGTGTCTTGCAAAAGGATATCATCCTCAGGTATGCATTGCTCTGTCTCTTCTTGGTTTTTATGCCTTTTTCTCTTAACAACTGGTATTTTGTGGGTTGACTCAATATTTCTTTTGCCATGATCAGGATCATTGTCACCCCCTGAATTATTGATTAAAGAATTTTGTTTGTCTTGGACAATGTTTTGGGTATGTCATTTTGGAGTGTCATTTCTTTAAGATGAACTTTGAGATTTAGAACCTTTTTCATATGTAACCTTTTCATGTTGTTTATATGCCTCATTTGTACTTATAGTAGTTTCAAGGTCCTGAATTAATTTCTCTTGAGAATTATTTTCTTCATTATTTTCCTCCTCATATGTGTGTGTGTGTGTGTGTGTGTGTGTTAATATATATTAACACTAAAATCAGGGGAAATTATATGATTCATAAAAAATTGCAATGGATCAAACCCTTTCACCTAGTTGGCCACTTTTAGCTTATAAGGATCAAATTGAACAGTGATTTCATCAATCTTTGAGGCATTCTTAACCACAATCTCACCGACCTTCCATGGTAATTGAATAAACTGTTGTTTCTTTCTTTGAGCAAAGAAATTCACCCAGAATATGTATTGTCTGCAAACTTATGTTATGAACATTTTATCAGACACACAAAATGGGAGATAAGTAGGTGTCACACAGGAAAAATAGATTCTGGAAATGTTGTAATCTTCATTGTATTCAACTATTCCCCTCTAATTTAAAAATGATTTCGCTTCTAATGATAATCTTGAAGTACTTTCCACAAACATTAATTTTTTGAAAGAAGAAAGAAAAGAATTGTAAACTTCATAGAAATGGTACATTGCTCTTTGCTTACATGGATCCAGATAACAAGTATAAACCGGGTCTGTCATGAGATCAACTTGCTTTGAAAGATGGAGTCCTTGAAATTCATGGCTATCAATGATAGCAAAAACTAAATACCCACACATATAAAAAAAAATTCCTTTCTTAAAGTTCGAAAATTGAGATGTTATTTCCATAGATATGATCCTTGACCAATCAAAAACCATTTTTCCTTCAACAGAGTAATACAAGATATACATATCCAACTTGGAAATAACAACAATGGATTCTAGCCCGAGAATTCTAGCTAAAAACTAGGCAATTTATTTGTAGGGTTTCTCGAGATGACTAACCTGTATTAAAGATAAGTCCTTTGACATTGTTGAGGGATCCTCTAGGCACTGTGGAAATATATCTTTGCTGCCATTTTTAGCTTTGATAAAATTCTTGGCTTCCTCGACTTTAAATATTTCAGTTGGCTTCGACAATTTAAGCATCTAATTGAAAATAGGTGGCCCCAAAGAAATCGGTGAGAGCCCACTCATTTTGATAATCCTTTGGTCTTTCTCAAAGTTGTCAGTACACCATATTACTAAGTATTTTGTGTCAAATACTTCTGGAACACAACCTACTCAGACTACCACAGACGTCCATACGATATTAGCATTCCTTTCTTCAGTAGGTAATGAAGAATATTTCTTGTAAACTTTGGACCAATGTTTTTTTTAATTTTATCGTACAAATGTGTCCAATGTGTCACCACATAAGATTTCTCTTATTTTCAACATCCTCTTCTATGATTATTGTAACCTACAAAGAACGTCAGTGATTATGGAATACTATTTTCCCTCTTTAAGTTAATATTGGAGCTTTTGTTTCAAGGGAGAAGTTGGATGAATTTAATTCAAAATTATGAGGTTAATATCGAAGAACTCACTATATTACTAAAGTTCCTGATACATTAACTTCACACGATCCATGTATTAAATGTTTCTTTGATTATCGTGACATGGGAAAAAGCTTTCAGCGGAGTGGAAGAATGGATATTAAAATTTTGAAAAATACATAATCTCCATTTCGAAGGTTATAGTGAGTAATCTTGAAAAAGTTTTGAAGTATCATTTATCATGCAAACGGAGCAACGAAAATATTTTAAAGGAATCCTGGAAACTCCACTTCCGCGATGAAACTCAAAAAATTACTAAGTGTAAGAAATAACACGGTGGGCAGAGAAATAGGTAGGGCAATGAAATTTTAAGAAATCTCTGCTTTCGCGGTTATAGAATGAGACTAAGTATGGAAACAAGCAGATGAAGAAATACTTTAAAAGAATGAAAATAGATTTGACTTCTTGTGATTCCCCCACTCCGAAGGCAAAATAAGTACTTTGAGCTTTGGAATTTTTCTAAGTATGGTGCAATGGGATGGAAAAACAGATGTTAAGGGAGAATTTTAAGATCAACATGCACGTGTAGCTCAATGTGTTTGTTGTGTTGATGTTGATGGCACTCTAATTGTCTCACCAAAGGTTGTTCGGATGTTGTTTCTGGAATCCAAACTCTGAAAGGATCTTTCGAAGCCATGTGATTTCCTAACTTGCATTAATCGTTGCTCGATACTCTTCTTCTACTGAAGAGAGAGAAATAGCTTGTCGTTTCTTACAGCCCCAAGTGACGGGTCTTGAACCAAGGGTGAAAACATAACCTGCAGTAGACGTTTGATCATTAGGCTCGCTATCCCAATCTAAATCAGTGAAACCAACCAATAAAGGACTCCCCCCTGATCTATAATGTATCTCGAATTGAACTGTACCCTGGACATACCGAAGTATTCTTCTAGCTGCTTTCCAATGGCCTTCATGGGGTGTTTTCATATATCGAGAAACAAGACCAACAACAAAGGAAAGATCAGTGATCTGAAATTTAACTTGATCTAAAATTCAAGATCTTTTAACTATTCTTTGCATGTGAATTTTTAAATGTTAACCACCTTTGTAATGCAAAATTAAAGAACATCCATCAAGCACATGAGCACATAAACATGTAAGCAAACCATCTATGAACAAGAATTGGTAACGGAGTTCACCAGACCCCCTGGCTACGTCTCCGGGCCACTTTCCAAATGGGAAGGTTGATAGATTAAGTATTCAAATGCTTACAAAATGAGTTCTGAATTATGTCTGTCATATACAGTAACAGAGTTCAACAACAGCTGCAAGATGAAATTCTGAGACTTTTAAGTATGAACATGAATACCTTTCTGTGTATCTAAAATCTTCTGTGAGCACTTTTCTGTCTAGATGTCTGAATGCAAAAACCGAAGCTAGATCTGGAATCCTTGCGAAAAACTGAGACTTTTGAGTATAAACTTGATATATTTCATAACTGGACTCAGAATGCCCTTATTGGCACAATTCCCAAAATCTACCTCTGATCTGTACAGTCCGTACAGCCTCGAGATGCATGCAAATATAGAACCACCTCGATCTACATGCAAAACCACCTCAGTTTTCATGCAAATCCACCTCAGCCCATGTGCAAAACCACCTCGATCACTGTGAAAAACCACCTCAGGCTATGTGCCAGTCTCTACCTGCATCAAAACTTCCCCCTCGGGATCTGTGCCCATGCCTCATTTAAATAATGGAAAAGCAAACCAAAAAGGGGTGTGGGCCATAGGCCACGTGCCCACCCAAATCCCATCAATTTCAGCACTTTATAAGGTTATCGCGCCACCTCTTGCCACGTCTCATAGTGGTGGCGCGTTGGTAGTTGTGGTGGTTACGGGGGGCGGAAGTCCCGGGGTCAAACCCGCGGGCTTCTCCTCCCACCGCATATGCGATTTGATATATAATATGGCATATGTTTTGAACTTTGGCGTATTTATATGGTTTTGATATATGATATGGCATATGGTTTGAACTTTGGCGTATTTATATGATTTTGATATATATGGTTTGAACTTTGGATATATGGCATGGTTTAATAACATATAAATACCAAGGGGGCCTCGGTGTTGGCAGGGTTGAGGGCTAAGCCCTTGACCACCCCCTTTTTTCCCAACCATGGGGTCATGGTGGCCTTATCCTAAGGTCTTGGGTTCAATTCCCATAGCCCCAAATTACATTTTTTAACCATTTCTAACCATTTTTCACCATCTTTGACGAAACTTCAACTGTTGATATCTTTGTCATCTGGAGGTCGTTTTTCCCAAAACGAACGTCACCGGAAAGTTGTTGACTTACTCTTCCACTTTGTAAGCTTTACTTTTCATTTTGAATACTTTAAATCTATCAAATTTTAATATGATCCACCTGGATCAAACCTTCCCACTCGAAAGCTTTTTGCCCACAAAAAGTATGAAATCATTCAGAAAATAAGTGGGGACATGTTTGTCTCACTTGTCCTATATCACCTATCCATTTTTCTTGTAACCTGTACATCTGAGTCAGCAATACAACAATCAACACTGCATTGACATTTTTAAGTACATTAATCACATTCTTAATCACATCTTCATTCAACATTGTCAGAACCAACCACATACTGTTGATGAGTAAGAAGTTGAATATAAACATTGAATATGTGAAAGAGATTGTACCCAAACCATGCTGACTTTTAACCATAGAAACACTATCAACCAAAATAGGTGCATTGTAGTGAAATGACACTTCCTTTTCATACTTAGGATTCTTTTCTTCCTTACATTGCATAGACATAAGTGCCAAATTCCGACTTGCATTAACAACCCTTTTTAATTGTTGTGTAGTGCCCACTGATTTGTCATTTTTGAATGAATGTGAATGCACTATGTACTCAATTCCTTCTTTAAACAAGAGATATTGATTATGTTCTCGATAGAAGATTGCTTTTCGATCATATAAGTACGGACTACCCAACACAATTCCACAAATATCCAGTGGGACCACATCAAATTCAACCTCATCTACAAACTTAGATGTAATTGCAAACTTTAGATCACATTGTTGTGTTACTTGTAATATTTTATCTTTGCATACCCAACCTAATGGATAAGGTTTCTTGTGTGGTTTTGTTGTTAATCTCAATTGCTTAACTACTTCTGAAATAAGATTAACTTGAGATCCACTGTCTATGAGTGTGTCGACCTTTGTTTGTTTTGTAATCACTCTTATATGAAACAATGCATTCCTCTTTCTATCCTTAGAATTGTCATCATCTTTAGAAGTAGAAGCACATGAAGAACCAATTTTAGAATCATTATCGACAATAGATTTACCTTTCACACCTATGATTGTTATCTTTGTTTCGTCCTCGGAATCTGATCCAAGATCATCAACGATAACCGTGGTTGTTTGCTTCCCCTTCTGATCCTTAAACCACTTCGGTTTCAATTCTGGATGTAGCTTCCAACACTTTGCCTCTTCATTCCCTTTCTTTTGACAATGCGAGCATGTAGGTCTCTCATCACCCTTCTTCATTGTAGCTGCATGTTTACTTTTCCACTTTTCCTTGCCTTCCTTTGCCTGGACGGATTCAACTGAAGAAACATCATGAACACTCTTCCCTTTTGACTCAATGTGAGTTTCTTGAACAATACCTCATCAAGGTTAGTCAGATTAAACATCAATATCATATGACGTAAATAACTATGCAATCCTCCTATGTATTTGAGAAGAGTTTCCTGAGTGTAGAGGGGTATACCAAGTACCAATCCTCTTTTTCAAAATTCTTGTGTGTATTCTTGCACACTTTGTCCCTTACCTTGCCTCAAATTCTGCCAATCCATCATAGCTTGTTGCATATACCCTAATGGATAAAATTGCTTTTTAAGTGCTGAAATGAACTCATACCAACAGGAAACGAATTTGCCTTTTGTGGCAAGATCCTTTTGAGATCTATTGTCCCACCAAATGAGAGCAGTCCCTCCAAGTCGGAGAGAAGCCAACTGAATTTTAACAGCATCTTCAGTAAACTTTTGAATCCTACAATAAACTTCAATTTGATGGATCCAATTGTCTAATTTTTCGGCATTAAGCTCTCCATTATACATAGGTAATTCAAACTTAATATCAAGCTTTAAATGAGGCATATTAAGATCAACTTTTGCTTTTTGTTTTTCAAATGGAGAAGGAATAGAACCATCAAGAAAAGATGGAGAAGTTGGTGGGGTTTTAGGGGGTTCCTCACCACCTCCTTCTTTTTTATCTTCTGTATGAGATGGTCCACCTTGTTCACCTTTCTTTCGATCTTGATAGAGCTCCTCTACCATTGTTTGCATTCTCATGAAAGCTTTAAGAAATTCCCCTTCAGAAGGGATAAAAGAATTTCCTTCTTCTCCTTTTGGTGAAGACATCCTTCCTCTTCTTGAACCAATCTCTGGATCAAACTCTTCAAGTTCTCCTTCACCACGCTGAAGCTTGGAGCTTGTTAACGTAAACTCAAAAATGCACTGGTTAACCTCGCTCTGATACCAACTTGATATGAAATTTAACTTGATCTAAAATTCAAGATCTTTTAACCATTCTTTGCATGTGAATTTTTAACTGTTAACCACCTTTGTAATGCAAAATCAAAGAACATCCATCAAGCACATGAGCACATAAACATGTAAGCAAACCATCTATGAACAAGAATTGGTAACGGAGTTCACCAGACCCGTTGGCTACGTCTCCGGGCCACTTTCCAAATGGGAAGGCCGATAGATTAAGTATTCAAATGCTTACAAAGTGAGTTCTGAATTATGTTTGTCATATACAGTAACAGACTTCAACAACAGCTGCAAGATGAAATTCTGACACTTTTAAGTATGAACATGAATACCTTTCTGTATATCTGAAATATTCTGTGAGCACTTTTTTGTCTGGATGCCTGAATGCAAAAACTAAAGCTGGATCTGGAATCCTTGCGAAAAACCGAGACTTTTGAGTATAAACTCGATATATTTCAGAACTGGACTCAAAATGCCCTTCTTGGCACAATTCCCAAAATCTGCCTCTGATTTGTACAGTTCGTACGGACTCGAGATGCGTACAAATCTAGAACCACCTTGATCTGCATGCAAAACCACCTCGGTTTGCATGCAAATCCACCTCGATCCACATGCAAAACCACCTCAATCACTGTGCAAAACCACCTCAGGTTGCATGCAAGTCTTTGCCTACATCAAAAATCCCCCCTCGGGATCCGTGCCCATGCCTCATTTAAATAATGGAAAAGCAAACCAAAAGGGAGTGTGGGCCATAGGCCACGCGCCCACCCAAATCCCATCAATTTCGGCACTTTATAAGGTTAACGCCCCACCTCTTGCCACATCTCATAGCGGTGGCGCATTGGTAGTTGTGGTGGTTAGGGGGGGGCGGAAGTCCCAGGGTCAAACCCGCGGGATTCTCCTCCCATCGCATATGTGATTTGATATATGATATGGCATATGTTTTGAACTTTGGCGTATTTATATGGTTTTGATATATGATACGGCATATGGTTTTAACTTTGGCGTATTTATATGATTTTGATATATATGGTTTGAACTTTGGATATATGGCATGGTTTAATAACATATAAATACCAAGGGGGCCTCGGTGTTGGCAGGGTTGAGGGATAAGCCCTTGACCACCCCCTTTTTTCCCAACCATGGGGTCATGGCGGCCTTATCCTAAGGTCTTGGGTTCAATTCCCATAGCCCCAAATTACATTCTTTAACCATTTCTAACCATTTTTCACCATCTTTGACGAAACTTCAACTACTGATATCTTTGTCATCTGGAGGTCATTTTTCCCAAAACAAATGTCACCGAAAATCTGCTGACGAGCTCTTCCACTTTGTAAGCTTTACTTTGCATTTTGAATATTTTAACTCTATCAAATTTTAAGATGATCCACCTAGATCAATCAGGATGGGTATGAGTCAAGTATAAGAGGCTACCAACTAATTTATGGTACAAAGTGGCATCAACTTCATAAATACAAGTGGCAACAAGCTTGACTCCAGACTGGAAGGGAGAAGGGGCTAGTTTAGAATCTTCCATGTGAAAGTGATGAAGAAGGTCACAAGCATACTTATACTAGGAAATAAAAATTCCTTCCTTGGTTTTCAAAACTTGGAGGCCAAGTAAATAGTGCAAAAATCCTAAGTATGTCATTTCAAATTTATTCTTAAGGCTGATTTTCACATGGTTTAAAATTTTTGAGTCACTACTGGTAAGAATAAGGTCATCAACATAAAGGACAAAGAATATGAGATGGCTTCATACATTCTTGGTATAGACATTTGGATCAGAATGGCATATAGAAAATCCAGTGTCAAGAAGAAAGTTGTATGTTTTGGCATACCAAGCTCGAGGAGCTTGCTTAAGACCATAAAGAGATTTCTTAAGGCAACAAACAAGACTAGAGTAACTCTAGACATAGTCGGGAGGTTGTTCCATGTAGATTTCTTCTTGCAAATACCCGTGAAAGAAGGCAGATTTAACATCCATCTGATGGACCTCCCTTTTATGTGAGGCATCAAGGGAAAGAATAAGGTGAATGGAATTCATTTTGGCTACAGGGGAAAAGGTTTAATTATAGTCAATTCCTTCAACTTGGGAAAATCCTTTAGAAACTAACCAAGCCTTGTGTCTTTCAACACTTCCATATGATGCATGCTTAGTTTTGTAGACCCATTTACATCTGACAAGTTTTCTTCCTTTTGGAAGAGGTGAAAGATCCCAAGTATCGTTTTCCATTAAAGAACGATACTCTATTGTATCCCAATATTGATGACCTGAAGCTTTTGCAAATGTTTCTAGATCACGAGTCTCTGAAACTTGAGCCAAAAGAGAAGAGGTTCATTGCAACTGTGAACATGTTCGACGTTGATCTAAAGGATCATTGGCAAGATCACCAGTTGTTTCTCGTGTTGAACGAACCCATCTAGGAAGCGATGGTGTTGGATTAGGTTCATTTTCAATGGAATCATCTAGAGGAAGGTGAACATGTGAAGGTGGATTTTCATCTTCATTGTCATCGTCTAAAGAAGAAACCAGAATAGGAATAGTAGATGGAATGAATCTCGAAGATGGATCACGGATCGAAGAAGGCACAAACGTCGAATTAGGCTCACTGGCCAAGATATTTTCATCAAATTTAACATCTCTTCTAATAATAATTTCATTTCCATGTGGTTAAAGAATTTTGTAACCTTGGACATCTTAAGAATAACCAACAAATATACACATCCCACTTTTAGGTTACAATGATTTCCTTTTCTCATCGGGAATGTGAGCCCATGCTACACTGCCAAATACAAGGAAGTGACTTACATCTGGGTTAATTTTATTCTATGCTTCTTACAGTGTTATATTTTTAAGAGCCTTTGTGGGAGTGTGGTTTAATATGAAATTTGCACAGTCAATGGCTTTCATCCAATACTTTAGACTTAATCCCTTAGATTGGATCATACAATTAGCCATTTCTTTTAAAGTGTGGTTCTTTCTTTCAACAACACCATTTTGTTGTGGTGTATATGGAATAGTGTGTTGCATTTGGATGTCATGTGCAGTGCAATAACTTGTAAATTAATTGTTCACATATTTGCCTCCATTATATGTTCGTAATATTTGAAGTTGATGTCCAAATTAATTTTCTACAAGGGCCTTGTAAGTCAAGAACTTGTCAAAGACTTTGCTCTTAAGTTTTAAGAAGTAAACCCAAGTGCATATGGAAAAATCGTAAATGAAAGTTAAGAAATACTTGCACCTAGAAAAAGAAGGAGAAGAAAGTGGACCACACAAGTTATTGTGAACAAGATGCAAAGGGGTCGAGGCATGCCAAAATGCGCATTTGTCAAAACTATTTCGATGGTGTTTGTCGAGAAAACAACCAACACAAACACCATCTATGCATGAAACTAGAGGAATACCAGTCAACATTTATTGATTACATATTTGCTACAATGAGCGATAGTTTATATGACCAAACCAATCATGCCAAAGTTTTCTCAAGTCATTGCTATGAGCAACAAAACTAATGGAAAAGATGATGACCCAAAGTTGTCAAACTTGTACAACCTGGTAATATCAACAACAATTCCGGTTGCAAGAACATGTTGAGGATCTTTTAGATCTTTGATTACAACTTGGTGAGGTGAAAACTCTACGATTTTACCTTCACCTGAATGAGTGATCTGACATATTGATAGAAGGTTACAGGAAATACTTGGAACACATAATACATCATTGAAATGACCATTATCTACCTGAATTGTTCCAAATCCTACAACACTAAGAGATCTATCATTACCAACAAATACTTTCTTGGTGTTACATTCATTTATAGCAGAAAACATGGCTTTATCCTTAGCTATATGATAAGATGCTCCATAATCAATAAGCCACTCATCAGAAGAAGAAGTAGAAGTTGCATTGAAGGAGAAACCAAAAGCAGAAAGTGCACATCCATGAGAAGAAGAAGAAGAATCAATAATGATGTTGTGCTTCTTCATTGTTGTTTCTAAAGTTGTCAACTTTTTAAAACATTTGGACTCGTCATGACTATCTTTCCCATAAAAGTTGCAATGTCTATCAGTCTTCTTACTTTCATATTTTTCTCCTTTGTCACCATTAGGAGCGGAAGCTGGCTGAGTGGGTTTGGGACCCTTGGTTTGCTTGTTGTTGTGTCAAGGATGTTGCTTCTTGGGATCTTTGGATTTATCTTTCTGCTATGCCACTAAGTCTTTGTTGGAAGTCCCTGCAATTTTGACCACTCCAAGTCGCACAAGCTTATCTTGCTCTCTTATTAAAGCATCACAAAAGGACTCGAGAGAGGTATTTCTATAAGCAGTCCCTAGAGCTTCTCTAGTGTCATAGAAGGTAGATACAAACAATGAATATGCACTACCAAGATTAGCAAGAATAATATATATGCAATGCTCTTCTTCCAACTTTATGTTACATTTTTCACATAAAATTCTAAGTGTTTTGAACTTAGACAAATAGTCTTCAATACAAGAAAAACCATTTGGTCTTAAAGTTATTATCTGATTTTCTATCTAGTGGGCTCGAATAATATTGTGTTTACCAAACACAGATTCAAGTTTTTCCCAAGCTTCATCGGGGTCATCAGTTCCTTGAAGGTGAAACCTTAAATTAGGATAGATGGACATTCCATTCATTCCATGTGCTTCTTAATTCTTATTTTCCCATTTGATTTTTTTTTCATTATCAATGGGTTCTAGTTATTTTTCTAAGGTAATCGGATACAGTCCTTTACTTCTTAATAAATCCTCCATATGGGATTTCCATTGGAAGTAGTTGGTGCTGGTAAGCAAAAGATCACTAGAATAATCCATATTAATATGTAGATAATATGTTTTAAATTGAAATCAATGGTCTGGATGGGAAAATCTCAAAAATTTAGGTTGTTTAAAAAAAATGGCACTCAAAACATACTTTGGATGTGACAGTTATGCCCTTTTAAAAAAAGGCATAAAAGGTAACTAGAGAGCCACGTGGAAGTAGAAGTTGGTCCACATGTTGATACTCCTCCTAAATGTGCCTATAAGCTCACGTTTAAATAAGTTACTTATGAAATGTTTCACTTTTATAGAACAAGTGAGAATCACTTTTACAATGAAATTTGAATGCAAAAATAACTTAAAAGAAAATATTTAAAGTTATTTAATAGTGATTCGCTTTTATAACTTAAGTGAAATGCACTTTACAATCAATTTCAAAAAAAGTAACAAAAAAGAGACTTGAACTCAAGATCTTTTACTAAGTAAAGCAACTTTTAACCAAGTGAACTAGTGCAAAACATTTTATATTGTTTAGAAGGAGGATTTGTGTTGTTGTTGTTGTTAACGGCCTTGGAGAGCATGCTTATAAAAAACTATTTTCACACAAGAAAACAATTTCGCTTCTCGACGGAAAAAAGGGTTAGATCTCGGTTAGTTTACCCAGAAAATGTAAATTTCCCTCTATTTTTGATTTATCAAGATCACATGGAGCACACAACAAAGAGCATACGTAGATAGGAAAATTATTTCCAATCTATTTTTGATTTATCGAGATCACACAGGGAGTGGGGCAAACAGCATACACAGATCCAAAAGAGTAGCAACCCGGAAAGAAAAAACAGAAAACCAAAATAATAACTCTGCAAAAAATTATAAGGGTGTATTCGATCTTTATACCTTTGGATCAAATTGAAATGATCATATATTGAGAAAACATAAGCCTTTTCGAGTGAAAAAAAAAAAAAGTGTTCCTGACTTAAACAATCACTTTGGATGCAATGGAACAGTCCTCTCAACCCAAAAATGTATGAAAATGAAAAAAACCAAATATGAGGCAACACAGCTTTACGATCTTGTTACAAGGGAAAAACTATCTATGGCCAAGGGTAAACCACAACAGACATGTATGACTGCAGAAATCAACTCAATCCCAACATGTGTTATATAAACTAATGTGCAATATGAGGAAGAAGCCTACCTCGATCTAATTGTTTGATGTCGTTCCACCGTTGAGCACTTTGACCCAAAGCTTTACACCTGCAAGAAGTTCACAACAAACAAACAATGCAAGTATATAGTGACAATATATAAAATGAGTTAGCACATTAGATAGCACAATCCATTAATAAACATTACAAACATGCCCATGGATAATAATCATATATTTGCAAGATATCGATAGGACAGGAAAGGAGTATTTCTATTAATAATTGATCAACAAAAGTATCAACATTACAAACTTTTGTGTCGGCACGGTTTGAAACCAAGAAACCAAGTTCCTTCCAACTGGGTTTCCACCACTTCAATACTCCACCAAAGGCAAGCTCATAGCAAAGAGGTAGTGAGGTCCTCTCGACAATAAGGAAAGAGCTTGGGGGTTGAACACTGTGTTCAAACTTGAGGGACAAAGGGATGCAGACTCAATATGAAGTAATTTCTCCAGAGTAACTTTGCTCTCAAAGTTGAATGATTTCTCCTCTTTTTCCATAGCTCTAAATTGTTCTCTTATAGCCTCCATAATGAAACTGAAGGGCTGAGTCGGAACGTTTCCAGTATATGGAAGGCAAAATATCAGAGATCTTCTGTCGTGACATGGAACATTTTGTATTTTCTGGCACAAATCTCGATATACGCGAGTTGTAGTGGAGCAGCAAGCATATACGCGTCTTGCAAAGCAGTTAGGGAGCTTATATGTGGAAAAATATATATTTTTGGCTCTGGATTTATCAAAAAGGGGTGGATAAGTCTACATAGGGAAATGGAAAAAGGCCCTTTGTGCAAGATAGCAATGGTGAGGCAAATCTTGCTATAACATATGCCCCCTAATGTGTGAGATCAGAGGAGTATCTGCGATGGCTGAAATACATTATAAATAACCCAGAAGTGGAGTGGTAGAGAACCAGTTGGACGAACTCAATTGCTCATTACATTATGTACGGACTTTGCATACATGGCTGCCAAGAATACAATGTAGATCCATGTGGAAAATATACCAATAAGTGTTCATGGCCATGAGTAGGCAAGTATAAATGTGGTGACATGCCAATAGTTGTCATAGTCACGAACAAGGCCCAGTGAAACCAGTCTCAAAAACAATCTGAAGATATCTGTATACCATGGAGTACAATCTAATCTCCCATGATCACTGAAGTCAAATAGGTATTGGTCCAATGAAATGGAAGCAACAGCTCAAGAAAGCTGTGTCCATAAAGTGATGTCTTCAATTCTTCAATACAATCCGCCAATGGTGCAATTCTACATCATGTGAATAAAAGAGTTGAGGTCGAACATGATGAGACATCGTCTGATTACCGGTCATTGAGGTATATCGTTAACAAATGCGAGACAGCCTACCAATGATGAAAGTAGCTATCAAGGCATCGAGTACATCTCTACAAATGTGAATAAAGGATCTGGTGTCGAACACTTGAGAGATCCATTGATCAGGAGACATTGATGTATTCCCATCTATCAATGGCGAGAGAGCCTGTCACTAATGACTGCAAGCCTCAAGGTACTCATAAAACTCTAGGTCTCGTATCCAGAATACATGAGTTGAATTCGATGGAAAGAGACACGCTGAAAGGAGAGCATTAAGGCATCTCTCATCAGTCAGCATGAGGAACAAAGCAAGAGCTTCATGATTTGGTGGAGATCAGATGAAGAACATGTTCACAAACCAATGACCCTGTGCGTCTTTCGCGTGTGCCAAATGCAAGTTGTACACGAAAAAGACCCTCTGAATAGCAGCCAACGATGAAAACTGCTAACAAAGGTGAGGAAACCACCAATAAGGCTAATGGAATCCAAGACACTGCATGAATCCCAAAGTGTGAATAGATGTCTTCCCATCGAACACAAGGGAAACCACCCAGTCAACGACCCATGATGAAATGTCGATTATTGGGTTCAAGGTGACCTACCAATGATGAAAGTAGGGCCAGGGTGCATCATAAGACCAAAGTATCATGTGATTCTGAGACAAACCAAGGGTATGGTCGACATGCAAAGTCAAGATTTCTGAGGAGTGGCCGACACAGGTTGATAGACTTCCTTTGAACAAGAGCATGAGACATACGTTGGACTTCGGAAACATAGACTTAATGATGTGACAACTAGATGCAGGAGGCATCCATAATGTTCTCTATAGTGACTGGAAGATTAACCAGTCGGTAGAGAAAATTATGTAACGAGATCAACTTCCTAAGGCCATGCTAAACCCAAAATTATGATGACACAAGGACTCAATAACTTTGTGCTATGTTCAAAGGCGACACGACTACTGCCAATTACAATATAGTACTCCCTTCCCGCCCATCTTTTTTTGTTTTTTCATAACAAGTGAATGTTATGATACAGAGGATGGAACGAGTGTCACAAGTAAGCAAAACTAGTTCCAGCAGTGGAACGTACCTATTCTCAATGCAAGGAAATGCATACGGGAGATGGACACTCGGGGTGATGTTCCTTCTAGGGTATAGGGTGTCAAATTGCGAAGGATATAAACAAGGTTCTTCTTGGTTGAGGATGCAAACTGCTTGGGCCATGGTTTATAACGCAAAGCGAGAACTGGATAAAGGCTCAATACTGCAAGCAAGGGAATGAGATGCAATCACAATTTAACGCCAAAAAAATGTCCTTTTTTATATCTTTTAGTCTACTTGGTGTGAAAAAAGGGGTAAACTTGTGCCAAATGGACGTCTTTTCAAATCCAATTTACGAGTGTGAAAAAGACAAGTTCACTCGGCGATCTTTTCCATTTTTTATAGCGAGTCGGAAAAGAGCTTAACTAAGACTCGTGATCTTTCAAATCCAATTTTAATGAGTGTGAAAGGGACAAGTCACTCAGCAATCTTTTCAATTTTTAATAACGAGTCAGAAAAGACCTTAACTAAGACTCGTTTTTAGTTCTAATCAACATGTAAAGGGGGAGGCCAAGGTTCTCGTCCCGACCTTCTACCGAAAGTCAATATCCTGCGAATAGATGACAAAATCTTGGGAAATCCCAAATCTCTCCAAGTCAAGGAGGAGAAAGTGATAACGAAGTACATAGTCTCTGTTATGGTTTGAATAATGTCTCTTAGTGGAACAGACATAGGCGGGGGTATGGGATGTCCCGTCGGGTCATCCCAGTCGAAGGGGACCTCGTCAGAACTCGGAGAGAGAGTATTTGGAGGAAGAATCAATCTCTCTTGTTCAGAAGGGGGAAGACTTGGAATGTTGATGACATGACTGGAGGGTGCATCACTCTTTTCAGGGAGAGTCGGTTTGACCATAAATGGCACCGGTGTGGTCACTTCTTCAAATATAGGTTGAAGAGGATGCATGGTAACGGGGGGCAGGAGACGCTTCACCCTCCGTGGAGGGGGTGAGTTCAAAGGAAAATCTCGGCGGTGAGACCGTCAGGATTATTAAAGGTGAAGTGGTGTGAGCAGGAACCATGGGTGTCTCGGAGTCTGAAGGGATTTTGGGCGAGCCCCATGCCTCTGGTATCCCGGCAGTCACTGGGCACAATCGAGTAAGATGGTTTCCTTCACAAGCTCTGCAAAGGAATTTAGGCTTACGTCTGAGACGTTTAGGTTTCTCAATGGGATTGGTCGAGGAAAGAGAGTCGTCTCTTGTATGATGAATAGGAGTTGGAGACGTAACACGGCTATGATCCGAGGTGAAAAGGATGGTGCCCCCAACATAATTGGCAGAGGTTGGAAGCGAGTTGTCGACATGATTTGTAGAAAGTGTCGACTCATCTCCGACATGACTTGCAGAGGTGGGCGATGGTGCACTAGTGTGGCTTACAATGGTTGGGCTAGCGATAGATTGCGGTATTTGATTCCAAGGTACCGGAAAGATTGATTCTGAAACATTGCAGGCCAGAAAGGATCCTAGTATACTTCCTGTCCTGGCCCAGAAACATGGTGGTTTATGCCAAGGTGGTCTCAAGAGGTCTGGACAGGCATAATCACTAAGGTCTGCAAAGAGACTGAGGTAGGATAAGAATTATTTGAGTGAGGATATATGTTGCCCCCTTGTGAGGGTGTCCCATAAGGAGGGTAGCCCGAATTATAAAATTGATTCTCCCCATACGGAAGACCTGGGGGTACTTGAGGACCTGGTGCAGAAAAAGTGTTTAAAGGGACTGACATGGAAGATGAAAGATACATGGGTGGGGTGTAATAATCACCCATCTCAGCATTAGATCTTGAAGGAGCATAGCTAGGATTGGATCCATAACGTGGAAGGTTCCAACCTCCAATGGGAACACGACTCATATCAAACGAAGAAGTGGGCATGGGAGCGATGGTGCCTCTGGGTCCAATGATAGGATTCATATAAGTAGACCAGGGAGGGGGTTGCATGTGGGAAGGCATATCAACAGAAAAATGACTAGAGACCCAAGGTGCGGATTGAGCATTGTAATCTTGCATACCATTGTAAAAAATAGAAGGGTCTGCCCCCATGAAATGAGGAGGCATCATGGGGGGGGTAGCAGTGAATGGAGGAGTAAAAGGCACTTCTCTATCCATGATAATGAAACCAAAAACTAGAGTCCTATTGACAACTAGTAATCAAAGAGCATACCAAAAAGTCAAACGRCCAATATGCATGCAAACGGGCTAAAGTGGTTGAGTGGCCTCCCTCGCTAAAGAAGGTATGCCTCATCCAGGAGGGACCTGAGAATCCCTGCTAAAGTTTGGAGGTAATAGAATCAGTTATAAGGGCCCTCGTAGTCTTAAAAAYTGGTCGGTCAGATCCCCCCAGAGAGGTAATCTTCCATAAAGGTTGTGTGTTGTCCAACCCCTATCTGACTCGGGATACAAGCAGAATAACCCCTGCAAGTAACCTATGAGAAACCTAAGTCAAGCAACTAATCAACCACTGTATAACCGATGCATAGGCGAATAGTCATAAGTCTGGATTACCATATGGGCAGGGCAGTCAGGCCCGAAACCTTGAAAGTACCGCCTCTCGTAGAGTTATGGCTACTAGCAAGATCCCCAAATACGAATAAATCCACAGAAATATCTCTCACACTAGGTGAGTATCCAGGGGTTATCCCTTCAACAAACTTCGCGTGACCTCGTGCTTAAATCCAGTGTGAGCGGAGCCTCCTGATATTACCAATTATACAATGGATTTCTCAACTCCCTGTCTCAGACACATGTGTTGATTTAATTGCCTTGGAGAAGTTTACTCACAAAATCCTATTCCAAGGCACTAAATCCTAGGCTAGTTTGTGCACCCTAAACAATAAAATCGTTACTAATCAATTTTAGTTTAAAGCGTAAATTTTATTGGCTGTGATTACTCAAAAAGGTATGGAAATGAAACTCACGGTGTTATGACTCTGCATAAAAATAAAAATAGATATAATGCAAAGCCTAACTTTAACTTTTCAGTGAATGATATGCTAAATAAAAGCAATGCAATCTTCAATTTTAACTCTGCAACTCACAAGTATAATGCGATCTTTCGCTAGATGTGCTAAGCTAATGATAAAGGTTCCAAGACAAAAATACCAACCAATGCAAAATACCTATTTTTTATTATTATTTTTAGTGTATTAAAAAGAAAATGCATGGACTAATAAGCGACTTGATATATAACTTCTACTGTGTATAAAAGCAATCACTCGAGCAGAATACCAAACAGCTAAGCAGACAACCCAACTACCAAGGACAAATCAAAAACGGAAAACAAAGAGAAAGACGCCGCCCAAAAAATTCAACTCCAAACAGGTTTCCTGTCATCCCAGATAATCTCAACAGGCACCACAGAGACCTAAGAAGGCTCAGTGATCCTCAAAACCTACCCAGCAGTCACTAAACCAAGCAAGCAAGCAAGGGGAAGTGGTATACGCGACTGTTCAAGAGAAAAGGGCGTATACACGCCTCTTGCAATGGGACAGAAAGCATGTATACACGGCTGTCAAGGCAAAAAGGGCGTATATCTTTTAAAACAAGGCTAGGCAAGGGTAAAAGGTTGAAAAAATCAAACCCAGAGTGAACATACTCTATCCAACTGTGATATGACAAGAAACATAAAGGAAAAAGAGCAATGTAACAAGAAAAAATACTTCAACCCTTAGAAGGCAGATCTTTCCCCAGTGGAGTCGCCAATTATGTTACAAGGGAAAAACTCTCTATGGCCAAGGGTAAACCACAACAGACAGGTATGACTGCAGAAATCAACTCAATTCCAACATGTGATATATAAACTAATGTGCAATACGAGGAAGAAGCTTGCCTCGATCCAATCATTTGATGTCGTTCCACCATTGAGCACTTTGACCCAAAGCTTTACACCTGTAAGAAGTTCTCAACAAACAAGTGATGCAAGTATATAGTGACAATATATAAAATGATTTAGCACATCAGATAGCACAATCCATTAATAAACATTACAAACATGCCCATGGATAATAATCATATATTTGCAAGATATCGATAGGACGGGAAAGGAGTATTTCTATTAATAATTGATCAACAGAAGTTACAACATTACAGACTTCTGTGTCGGCATGGTTCGAAACCAAGAAACCAAGTTCCTTCCAACTGGGTCTCCACCACTTCAATCCTCCACCAAAGGCAAGCTCATAGAAAAGAGGTAATGAGGTCCTCTCGACAATAAGGAAAGAGCTTGGGGGATGCAGACTCAATATGAAGTAATTTCTCCAGAGTAACTTTGCTCTCAAAGTTGAATGCTTTCTCCTCTTTTTCCATGGCTCGAAATTGTGCTCTTATAGCCTCCAAAATGCAATTGAAGGGCCGAGTCGGAACGTTTCCAGTATATGGAAGGCCAAAGATCAGAGATCTTCTATCGTGACATGGAAACCTGACCTCATTTTGTATTTTCTGGCACAAATCCCGATATACGTGAGTTGTAGTGGAGCAGCAAGCGTATACGCATCTTGCAAAGAAGTTAGGGAGCGTATATGTGGAAAATATATATATTTTTGGCTCTGGATTTATCAAAAAGGGGTTGATAAGTCTGCACAGGGAAATGGAAAAAGGCCCTTTGTGCAAGATAGCAATGGTGAGGCAAATCTTGCTATAACAAATCTCGATCTACAACGGGAAAGGGTCTTCAAATGAGCTATGATACCATGTTCGACAACACGGGTATTCCAACAGAGGATGAACACCTTCAGTAAGTTACCACTCACACAACAAGATCAAAGATAAACACATCAATTTTTTCACGTGATTAAACCCCTACGAGGAAACATCCATGGTCCCAGCCAACATAGCCACTTGTAGCAATTTGTTAATCCAAAAAAAAAAATTACAGAGAGATTTTACAAGAGAGTTTCTAACAATTGATCATCAACAAATGATCCTCCATGCTTTTAAATAGATATCATGGACCAATCAGGTGTTAAGCCATGGATCAATGTAGCTTTTAAGATCGAGGAGAATATGAACCGTCAGATCACTCTGTCGGGAACATATCGTGACCGTTGGATTTCCTAACTACAATTGCATATTAAAGAAACACATTTTTACCTAACAACACAATAGACCAAGTTTATCTTAACTAACTCCTAAGTGTCTAAATATCCTAACACAAAGAAATGCTCGCATGTTGCTTTGACTGCGAGTTTGTTGGCTTGAATAAATATCACTTACATTAGGACCAACAACTTCAATTGTCTTAGTAGGCCATCTAGGTAGGTAAGAAAGGGGTCAGTTGATGTCCACTGCATAGGGTCAATCAGATTTTGGAATAGGTTCAGTCGAGGAAGATAAAGGACTAGTCGAAATAGAAATTGATTGACCAGTCGACTCAGGCATCGACGACCCAGTCAAAACAGGAATAGAGTTCGACTCTCAAGTAGAAGGACTGAAAAACATAACTAGAGAGTCATTGTCAGAAACAACATCAAAGGGACCATCCTATAGTAAACCAAAGGAAGCATTCAATAACTTAATGCATGAATACTTCTCATCAAACCATACATTTATTTTGATAATGTTCTATCATCTAATATGGTCAAACAATAGATAGGATTTAGACTCTTCAAAGTAGTCCATTATGATGCAAGCATGACTCTTTGCATCCAATTTCTTTCTACAATCATCAGAAATATGATCTAAAGCAATACATCCAAACACACGGAGGTGGTCGACTGAGGACTTTCTTCTACACCATCGTTCAATTGGAGCCACATAGGGAACAACTCGAGTTAAAATGTGATTCAATAGATAGTTTTCACAATAGACTGCTTCATCCTAGAAGCGAGGAGGCAAGTCTTTGGATTGCAAAAGACATCTATCCATTAAGAATAATGTTTGATTCTTACGTTCTACAACACCATTCTATTGAGGGGTATGAGGAACTGGTCGTTGCTAGTCAATGCCAGATCAAATAAGGTATTGTTCAAAAGGTCAATTCACATACTCACCACCATTGTCTGATCTCAAGCACTTAATGGGTTGACCACATTGTTTTTTAATAAAGGCCCTAAATTCCTTGAACTTTTCAAAGACATGATTCTTATTCTCCAAGAAATAAACCCAAGTGAAATGAGAGATCAAAAATAAAGGTAAAAATATACCTTCCACTTGCTAAGGATGGTAGATTGATGTAATAGAGATCATTGTGAACTAACTACAATAATTTTTGTTCTCGCCATGCTTTTCCAGAGTTGAAGGGTGCCTGATGATTCTTAACTAGTGCACATCCTCTACAAACTCCATCAGAGGGAAAAACCTTAGGTAGACCAACAACCATATTCTATGTTTCCATCGACTATAGACTTTAAACTTTTAGGTGTCTGAGTCATTCATGCCATATTCGACTTCATTATCAGTGTGAGAAATAAGAGAAGTCGGTTCAAAGTCAAGTCAAGTCGATTCACAAAAATTATACAAACTATCCTTTGGGTCGAAAAACACTCCAGTGACAATCGACTAACCTTTCTTCAAATATTTGGCCAAGAACGATCTTTCCAGAACTCCACAATCATACATGTTTGTGTTAATTGATAAACCAACAGGAAATTTGCATTGATATTCGGCACATGATAGACATCGACAATATTTCCATGTCGACAGGGAACATCACCACAACCAACAATGTTGAGATCAAAGTCATCAACAATTTATATCTTTCTCTCTATATCTTTATCCAAAGATGTGAACAAGGAAACATCCAACAATGTTGAGATCAAAGTCATCAACAATTTATATCTTTCTCTCTGTATCTTTATCCAAAGATGTGAACAAGGAAACATCCTTAACCATATGGTGAGTGCATCCAGAATCCATTACCCATTCATTCTATGCAAAATGAGAAACAAATGCTTGAGAAGTTCCAACTTGGAAGGTGAAATTATCAATAGGTCGACGAATAGTCGACACGTATCCTTCAAGGTGCTTGACCTTCTCCTCTAATTTGTCTCTCTTCTCATAGTATTCTCTTTCCACATGTCTAGTCTTTCCACAGTATTGACATGTATTCTTCTTTGGATTCTTCCAAGGTGCATTTGTCTGCCCTTTAGTTTTCTAGTCGAGGCATCCCAGTCTTTGTACAAGGGTATCAAACCATCCTCTTTCTTTATGATTCACCTTTCCCTTTGCCTTGAGCAAGTGATATTGGTGTTTTCCACCAAGCTTCACTTCATCAAGTAATATGTGTTGATCATTAATCGATAAGCCAGAAAAATCTTCAAAGGCATAATCCTTACCATCTTCCTTGCATGCTTACTAGTTAGCGAGAAAAATCAAAATGAACATATCGAATGTTGTTCTCAAATTCATTGAGACCAGCTCAATAAGTTGTCTATCTTTATTCTAATATTTATTTCCACATTTTCCCAATTTCAATTGCAGCTCTTTCACACACTCCAAATAGTCCTCAATTATATCGAAAGAATGAGAATCGAGAGAGATCAACTCTTTCTCCAATTACATGACTTGGTTTTCATCAACTTTGTCAAACTGAGACTTCAACTTCTTCTAGACTTGATGAGGACAATTGATTTCGTTGGTATGGAGCCAAATATCTAACGAGATATAGGTCGTGATAACCCCTACAGCCTCATCCTTCTTTACATCGACAACGAACTTCATATGATCGTCTGTCGTATCTAGAATCTAAATCTTTGTATATTTCCATAGTCCTTTACTCTTCAGTAGGGTTTCCATGTATGTACCCCAGATAGCATAATTTGATCCATTCAAAACAATGGGATCAATCTTTGAAGCCATCTTTGATTTCTTAACAAATCTAATATGTTTCCACGGTTACAGTTCGCAAATAATCGGCCCAGATTCAATCACAAATAGATCTGACTCAACAAGATTTGCAGATAGTAGGTGAGAGCTAAAATTGGCTCTGATACCATGTTGTGGATTGGTGTAACCTGACATGAACCAAATAAACATAACTACAAATAATTGAAGAGAAATAACTTAAGAAAATATCAGTGGTGTCTAAAGACATTGTTACAACACTTAAGCACAACACATTGTGATCAGAACATCACAATTCATGTTGAACATCTTCACACATGTTCACTTCACCATATATGATAATGACCCATTGGGTCATCTATTTATAATCTTAAGATCTAACCAACTTCCTAGAAATTGGGAAGATCTTGTCCACATACAACCGTCGGTGGTTAGAGTTGACTCTATCAAATATGTGTTGTTTAATCAGCTTGTCAAGGTTGTTCGACCCAACCGTCCATGCATCAAACTCGTAGTCGATTTCCCGACAATTGTCTATGACTGCTGGTTGATTTTCTGACCGACAGATTTGTCAACTACTTGACAGACTAATGTATATATATGTTCGATCTCTCGACCAATTGTTTTCAATTGTTGGTCAACTACCCAGCTGACTAATTATAGGGGAAGTGTGATAAACCATCAGAAATTGAGGCTCTAACACTATTTCCCATTCCATCTTTGAGCAAGAGTTGGAAAACATCAAATTAAAAATAAGAATAACCAACCTTGAGGATGCATTAAGTCCCAAACCATTGTTTCCAGAGTCATCGACCATTGTTTTACTTGATCAAATGCCCCCTAGTACACCAAAAACATCAATAAACGTAAGGAAATCCACTGAGTTGATAAATAGAGTCAATTTTTATGTCATTGAAAATATTAATAAGAAACTTACTATAATTTCACAAGCATGGGAAGTCACTACAAATCTAAGAAACCTATCTCAAAGAATTGCCAACTTAACAAAATACTTACAAAAATCATTAGCTTGGTAGAAGAAAAAGACAAACAAC
>ML777217.1:1473154-1502560 GCA_009831015.1 Picea engelmannii | reverse complement strand
ATAAATTTTGGAAAAGCATAGTTTTAACCCAATAATGAGGTAAATGTAATGATGTGGAGGTGATATGAAGGCGAAATGGAAGTAATTGTGAAGGTTTTAGTGAATTAATGGAGTGAAAATAAGGACCATTTTGAGACTCAACAGCTATCCCAGAATAACTACCAAAAAGATATTATTTCAAGAAAGGTCGTTGCATAAATATAAAATACAAAGACCTTGGCAACAACGACATCATTGATCATTAGAGATCCTTATCAAGAGAGAGATACATACATCTATTTGTCATTCCTCTATTATTTTTTGAGTGTTTTTCCTTTTGACGCATTTCCCTTCCTGCATCCTAGTCTTTGATCATTCAACTTTAGTAAGTATATTGCTCATTTGTAAAGTCAATCCTTGACTGCATTTATCCTTTTCTTCCAGGTTTCTTCTACTACTTCACATGGTCCATGGGAGCCCCAATCCTAGTCCATTTGGATGAACACCTTTACTTTTATCGTTTAAGTACCATGAACATCGTGTATTGCAATAGGAAAACACTATATTCGAACTTGAACATTCAATTTGTAATATGTTTTGACTCTCACAAAAAGTTATTTCTAGGAGTTCATAACATTTGAGGTTTCAAACTTTTCTTTACAAATAATGAGATCTTGTATGTGTTTCTCTTATGCATATTATGAGTTTCAATGAATGAAATCATTTAAATTTCTCTGATTTTTGGGCCACCATCTTTATTTTTTGTCTATGAGTCTTGCTTTGAATACCTTGTTCCCATTGTTGATTTTACCTTAACTCGACATTTGAAATTACAGCCAGTAATTTATTAAACACAGAAATTTATCCTTGTTGATATAAATCTAAAAAATACGCTAGTAACCTACAACTGAGTTAAATAACATCAAAATGACATCAAAAACATACAGAACCAAGCACATAAATTACACAAGACACCAGATGTTACCCTGGAAAACCCGATGTGGGGAAAACCAGCAAAGGAGGGGCTTTATTGAGTCTTCTGTGCAAATATAACAGCAACAAAATTACACAGTCATTTCTGGAAATTTACAACAACAACAAAGAAATTTCTTAGAACACTAATAAGTAGTGTTCTAGGAGTTGTGTGGCCCTCCAACACTTCTACAAGCAGTTCATAAATTTTCCATGTTGTTGCTACCCCTTTTCCCAGTTGTACGGATATCCTATTGCACCTTTCTCGACTGTTGAACAACCCAGAAATATAAACCACCAAGTTGTTGTGTTGTACAACCTTGTATGGACTATTGTATGGTCTATACAACCCACAGAAAGGTTGTTGCATGACCCAGGTGCACCCAAAAATATCAAAATGTATTTTGCTGCCTTTTCCTAGCTCCTTCAACCCTCAATTCGCCCCGAAGATTGTTGCCATGTTCTGCACTTGCTCAATTGCAAAACTTAACCACTCACTCCAACTCTAGCACCCTCCTTCAACTCTCATGCACAATGAGAATGGTGTGTAGTCCTCTCACCCTTAGCCTCCTTTTATCTCCCTAGAAGCCCCCCATTCTCCTTAAGATGTGTGCCCAACCTTGGGCCTCAATGGATGAGATTGGGGCTCCTAAACCCCACTGTCCACTAGATGGTGTGCCCCCCTTTAGACAAGGACTCACACTCCACTAGCAACCTCCATGAGGTGCGCCCTCTCTCCTTGGGCCCCACATTCCACTCAAAGATTATTTTTTTGCTGCAAGCCTAAGTCTAACTTAAGCTGAGATACTAAGGTTGGTCGGGGTTGTTTAAGATGTCCATCAGCTCGCCTAGGACACATAGGCACAAATGAGACACCAACCAAGCTAAAAACTAACACTCCCTCTTAGCGAGGGAGGTGTATCCACTAGGATCAATCTATAATCCAATCAAATCTATTGTTGATGTTGTAGTTACTCCCTTTGAACCAGAAGATCCACCTGCTACTTCTGTTGCACTCTGATCTTATGTGTTTTTTTTGCTCCTCCATCAATGTTAAGTCATACCAACTGACTTTCTTCGACATTGATCTATGATCCAAAATCCCCCTAGGCCCACCTACAGGATGTCCAAACACCCTGTACATCATACCTTCCATGATGCAAAGCATCACTATTGCATCCAAGGCCACTCCCTCTGTCTGCATGAGCACATGTCCATCAGCGAACATTACTTCATAAAACATATCCTCCATAAATGATATAGAGAGCAAGTTAACCTTCAACTCTGGCACATACATAACCTCATCCACCTCTAGAGACACTCTTGACTCTAGCTGGAATCTGACGCATCCAACCCCCTTTACTACATGCCTGGTGTGCACCCCATTCTTCACATGGCAGTTTGAGCCTATCTCTGAAACACTAAGGAACACCGACCTCATTCCCATCATATGGTGATATGATCCATTGTCCATGAACCATGCCCCACCGTCCTCAAACTCAGCCAACCTGTTGCTGCTAGAAAGAGTGGAAACCAGACAAAAATCATCATCGAATTTCTTTACAAATGCATCCATCTCAGTAGATGTTGTAGATACTACTTCTGAATCCTTCTTCTTATTCTTATTGAAACACTTCCTGGCATAGTTGGCATAGTTTTCAGTTTTGTGACATGCAAAGCATCTCACTTTTCCCATGTCCTTGGATCCTCCCATTCAACTACTCTTCTTTGCATGAAGAGACACATTCTGCTCCTCCTCACTCTTCGACTGACTAGCTTAAGTTGCATCCACTTGCAAGTCTTCCTGAGTGAAGTTGTCCCATGACCTCTCCCAATCAAGGAGTTTCTCTCATGAAATCACCCCTCGGACAAACACATCCCATTGCTTGGTGAAGCCATTCAAGGTCGTCCTCACCAACTCGATCTCAGCCACAGTCTCTCCCACTACTACAAGTTCATCTTGTATCTGAGTGAGCTTTGTGAGGTAAGTGACCACTGACTCTCCCTTGGCCATCTTCGTGCTTCTCATATTCTCTTTGAGCAGCATCTTCTTGCTCTCATTGTCAAACTAGTATATCTTTACCAAGGCCTTCCACATTTCCTTCGCTGTCTTCTTGTCATACAAATTTGAAATGATGTGGTCTTTGACACCATCCACAAGTATCCTCCTGGCCTTGACATCCTTCTTGGTATGGGCATCTAGTTGTACTGGATCAATTGGGGCACCACTTTTCCTTCTACGATTTCCAGCAGCCCATTCTCCTCCAGCACCAAGCTAATGCACTCCCTCCAAGGACAGAAATTTGAGGCTCCATCGAGCCTGTCTTCAACCCTTAAGCTTGCACTGGCCATTTGAGTCTACTGCCCTGTTTCACCCAGGCTATTTGGTCTTATGTCCCACTTGTTGATTTACCTTTCTGGTCAACACGACAAGTACTTTGGTTGTCATGCACTCAGAGGCTGATCTCTGATACAATGTTGATTTTACCTTAACACAGTATATGAAATTATAGCCAGTAATTTATTAAACACGGAAATGTATCCTTGCTAATATAAATATGAAAATTATGCTAGTAACCTACCACTAAGTTAAATAACAGGAAAATGGCAGTGGAAACATATAGAACCAAGCACATAAATTACACAAGATACCACATGTTACTCTGGAAACCCCAGTGTGTTGAAAACCAACAAAGGAGGGGCTTTATTGAGTCTTCTGGGCAAATATAACAGCAACAAAATTACATAGTCATTTTTTGAAATTTACAACAGCAACACAAAAGAAATTTACAGCACTAATAAGTAGTGTTCTGGGAGTTGTATGGCCCTCCAACACTTCTACAAACAGTGTAAAAATTGTCCACATTGTTGTTGCCCCTTTTCCTAGTTGTATGGCTCTCCTAGTGTGCATCTCTAGACTACTGAACAACCCAAAAATATTAGCCACCAAGCTATTGTGATGTACGACATTGTACGACATGTTGTAGGGTCTATACAACCCTCAGAAAGGTTATTGCATGGACCAACTGCACCAAGAAATCTCAGACTATATTTTGTTTCCTTTGCCCAGCTCCTTTGGCCCTCAATTCGCCCTAAAGATGGCTACCATGTTCTGCACTTGCTCAGTTGTAAAACTCATCCACTCACTCTAGATCTAGTGCCCTCCTTTAACTCTCATGCACAATGAGAATGGTGTGTAGTCCTCTCACCCTCAACCTCTTTTTATCTACCTAGAAGCCCCCCATTCTCCTTGAGATGTGTGCCCAACCTTGGGCCTCAATGGTTGAGATTGGGGTTGATTGACCCCACTCTCCAATAGGTGGTACGCCCCCCTTTAGAAAGGCACCCACAATCCACTAGGAATCTCCATGAGGTGCACCCTCTCTCCTTGGGCCCCACATTCCACTCAAAGATTGTTTTTTACTCCAAGCCTAAGTCTAACATAAGTTGAGATACTAAGCATGATCAACTGGCCTATGACACATAGGCACATCTAAGACACCAACCGAGCTAAAAACTAACACCCATTACGTGAATGAATGGATGTGATGGAATGGATGTAGCTATTCTTTCATGTGAGGTTATCATCTTCTCTTTTTTCAACTATTATTTGAACAATTGTTTTACCACCTAGTCCACTCACAGGTGTTCATGAATGTGTATATGTTTCGATCAAGTTTATTGAATATTTGAGTGAGAAATAGGAGTACCAGCTCTATAAAAACGTAGAGTGAAATCTTGATTGATCTTCAAGAAGACTCTCAGAGGTTGACTATAGTCCCTAACAAGAAGATAGATCAACATTTTTTACAACCTTACTGGGGACTCAGATGAATTTTAATATTTTACCCCTAGTAAATGACTCTTATTGAACCAATCCAACCTCATCTTCTCATTCGATTGGACAACCAAAGAAGTATTTTAAATCAGTTATATGCTTTGGTCCTTAAAATAACAAAGAATACAGAAGAATTAGAACGATCTTGGCAAGTATTGGCTCAACTAGAACTTCGGGTTCCACACAACTTCAAAAGGTGACTCCACTAAATATTGTCAATATCGGACACCTCAAAATATTTTAAAGGACCCATAACAAGAAGTACAAGAAAGATCATTGAGCAAACCAGTAGATCTATGGTTCATACTTCTATCTCTCCATCAGTCTTTGATCATCAAGAAGAGATGGTGGACCATGAGGAAAGAAATCATGAGCCAAGAAATGAAGAAAGATGAGAAGGATGTGGAAGAAATAATGACAAGAAAAGAAACCAAAGACGGAGACAAAAAATAAGTCCTCTGACTCTTCGGGGTGAACAACATCAATTACTGAATATTCCAGTTTGGATATTCCCAATATTCGATGGCAATGGGATAATGAATCATGATAAACATTTGGATCATTTTTTAACAATCTACGATATCCATGAAGTAGTGCATGATGATGTTATGGTCGGAGTATTTCTTCAAACTCTGATGGTCCCAGCTTATGATTGGTATCTCTCTTTGCCAAAAAAAATCATCACATGTTTAGATGATATTGAATATACATTTATGGGTAGATATGATCAACATGTTGCATATCATATTCTATTAACTCAATTTACTCAAATTCATTTGGAAAACAATGAAAATATTAGAGATTTTAATCTCCAATTTTTTAGAACCTTGCAAAGAATACCAGAAGATCGACATCCCAATGACCCTATCATTTTGGAATGTTTTGAAAATGCAATGCTTTCCAATGTAAAATATGCAATCAAATCTTCTTGAATCGCTACATTAAAAGAGGCCATGAGGAAAGCACAAGAAATGGAGGAAGATATGTTGGAAAGCAAAGTAGATCCTGATATTATTTTAGGAAGAGTGCATCAACAAATGATGTCCCTTGCAGTTTCAAATCAGAGCACATTTACACCAATATGAAATGTAGATGATAGAGCAGTTGCAAGAGGGATATTTTAGGGTCAACCACCAAATGTTCAAGCCTTCCCTCTCCAAAATGAACGTGCTTGTGTAAAGCAAGATGCATAAATTTCACAGTTCAATAGAACTGTCAAAAATATGACGAATGAGATAATTCAATTAAGGAGAGTTGAAGAAAAAATGCCATGTCCATAGCATCAAAATGTTGGAGCACCCACATATGGCTTCAAGGAACGTCCAAAAAGAAACTAGAACGTTGAAAATCCTAGGCCTAGGGCTCCCCGGTTTGTGAATCCCAATGTTCTTGTCTTAGATGAAATAAATGATGAATTTCTCAAAGATGAAGATCAATTATTGGATCCTCCAAAGGTCAATAATGAGGCGCCTACTGGAATTCTTGAATCCATGGAGATGGATGATGATGCAATGACATTTTCAGAAGGAGACTTGGTAGATGAAGGAGATGAATTTTTAAACAAGGGACAAGACAATGTGGTCCAAACAAGTGATCAATTGAATAAGTTTCAAGGAAGAAATCATGTTCCTTCACAAATGGAAAAGGAAAAGGGATATAAAGGGGGCACTTACATTCCTTGAAAGAATGTGGGACAAAATTATCATAAAAGTAATTAAAGAGGAATTTCTTCCAAGGTGACTTATAATATTATTGATGACTTCACAAAATTGTAGATTACCCTTCCATTTTTGGAAGTGATGAAGATTCCCCAACAAAAGGAAAATTTACTCAAAGTATTGGAAAATGAAGACAAACCTAATACAAGAGTGTAGGCGGCAGTCATCAGCAATCAACAACAACATTTTAATCTTTTTGCAAGAACAAGAGGAAAAATCCCTCCCTTTTATGTATCTTTGGAGACACTTGAATTGATATTACATAATTGCATGGTAGATAGTGGTGCTACAAATAATATCATGCCTCTTTCCATAATGCAAGCAATTGGTTTGGAATGCACTAAGTATTATGAAAAGGGAGAAAGTATATATGAAATTGATTCAAGAAAGGTCCCATCATATGGAGAAATCAAATATTTATGTGCATGGATAGGCTCTGCACCTCATGTCGCAACATTTTTTACTATAATTGTGGTAGACTTACCTACAACATATGGTGTTGTGCTAGGAAGAGAATGGTGTTTTCCCTTGGGAGGATACATATTGAATAATGAGAGATATATGATGTTTCCAAAAAGAGATGGAGGACTGACTAGGGTACCTTGTCAAAATAGAAATCCTCTTCTATTCAAAAAGAAAGAAATAGAAGCATCGGTAGATTACATCAATGCTAGTCATGGAAAGTATACCATTTTATGTGAGGATGATATCAATATTGAAGATAATGATCAAGCCTCATTCCAAGGATTTTGGAAAATGTTCTTTGATGGAGCTTCCTCAAAAGTTGGATCTAGAGCATGTGTTGTTTTTAAGAACCCACAAGGGGAATTGCATCCTCGTGCATTTTGATTGCAGTTTGAATGTACAAACAATGAGGTGGAATATGAAGCTTCAATTCAATGACTAAATCTTGCTCACCAGATGGTGATTACTAATCTTGTAGTCATGGGAGACTCAGAATTAGTTAAAAATCAGGTCCAGAAGACATATAATACCAAGAAGGAAAAATTGAAGGCTTATGTTGAAAGAATTTGGGACCTCATCCACACATTCAACACTTTTAACATATACTTCATTAAAAGAGAAAAAAATCAAAGAGTTGATTCATTCATAGTATCAGCTTCACTTTTTAATCCAGAAACATCAAACAACTCTTTCCAGTTCAGGGTGATTTTTCGGTCGTTTGTCCCAGATAACCAAGAGTTTTGGAATTTTTTTGAAAATGAAGAACATGTTGTTGAATTTCTTGTAAGCAAAAATGTTGATGAAGAAGAACCTATAGAAAATAAAAATTCCAAATATCTTAATCATGCAAGTGATTTAAAGGATCTTGTTCTCTTAGAGTCATTGTTTACTCGAGATGGTTAAATCATGAAAGGCAAGCCAGGAGAAGAGTTATCACTCAAAAGGGTTCAAGAAACTCAAAAAGTAAATATTGGGAACCTAAAGAACCCAAATTTTTTTAACTTGGGTAGTACATGTACCAAGGATGAAATTGACCAATATATCCAACTCTTCAAACAATTTTATGATATTTTTGCATGGACGTATGATGATCTCAAAGAATATGATAAAATTATCATCCAACATATCATATATCTTAAGGAAGGAACCAAACTAGTCAGATAGAAGCCACGGATAATTAATCCTAAACTCAAACCTTTAGTTAAATCGGAGCTTGAAAAGATGGAAAGGGCAGGAATAATTTTTTCGATCAGACATTTTGATTGGATCTCAAATCCAGTGGTAGTAAGGGAAAACAATGGAGAAATTCGACTATGTGTTGATTTTCGAGATATCAACAAAGCTTGTCTTAAAGATAATATCCTCTATCAAACATGGAAATGTTATTACAACAAGTCATTGTTCAACAGTAATTTCCATGTTGGATGGATTTTCTAGGTACAATCAAGTACTAGTAGCAGATGAAGACAGACATAAGACATCTTTTACAACACCATGGGGAACATATGCTTACATATGAATGCCATTTGGATTGATGAATGTTGGAGCAACATTTAAATGAGCAATGGGTCATGCATTCGGGGAGATGATAGTAAAAATCATGGAAGATTATCAAGATGATTTAACAGTCTATTCAAAATTGAGGGAACAACATTTCTTACATCTTAGACAAGTTTTCAAACGATGCAGACTATATGGCATATCTCTTAATCCTAAGAAATGTATATTTGCAGTATCAAAAGGGAAAATTTTGGGACACATTGTCAGCAGAGATGGAATTTATATAGACCCGGAAAGGATTAAAGTCATTGTAGAACCGAAGCCTCCCACCAGTCACAAAGTTGTTCAGTCATTCTTTGGAAAAAAAAACTTTGTCAGAAGTTTTGTTCCTGATTATGCTGACATTGTCAAACAAATTAATAATTTTCTAAAAAGGGATCAAGTTTTTGAATGGTTTGAAGAAGCTCATAAAATGTTCTTGAACATAAAGTTGGAAATCTCCATAGCTCCAATCCTCATTAGTCTATATTTTGAGAAATATTTCATTATCTACTCCTTTTACTCAGAAGAAACTATTGCTGCAATACTAACTCAAAAGAAGAATCTGAAGGAAAAACACCCTATTTCCTTTATGATTAAGTGCTTTGAAGAATATGAATTTAATTACCATCCCATGGAAAACAAGCCTTTTCCTTGGTCAAACCAATATCCTACTTCAGAAATTACATCCTAACATCTCATGTGACCACCTATGTGCATCCTCCTATCAGGATGATGTTGTCTCAACAAAATAGAGAAGGCAGTTGAGTCAATTGGTTGGACAAATTAATGGAAAATGAAATAGAGATAAAACCACTAAAAGTTGTGAAAGGACAAGGATTATGCAAGCTAATTGGAGGTATTGAAGCAATAAACATTGACAAAACCCTTTGCTACACAAGATGAGGTAGTAGCAAGATCTAAATGGTACAAAAACATTATCTAATATTTGAATTTAGGGCAATTTCCAAATGGTATGATAGCAAAAGAGAGGGGATCATTGAAAATGAAATAAAATTCTTATTTATTGATTTTTTGGATATTATTTCAAAGAAATATTTATGGTATGCTATTAAGATGTATAAGCCTCTCCAAGTCCATTGAAGTTATAAAGGAAATATATGAAGGTGTCTATGGTGGTCATTTTTCTCCAATGGTAACATCTCATAGAATCATTCTAGCTAGTTTTTATCAGCCAACATTATTCAGAGATGTATATACCTTTGTAGGAAAATGCTTGTCATGCCAAAATTTCTTAGGTAAAGAAAAGAGGGCTTCCATGCCCCTAAAAAATCACAATAGAAAATCCTTTCACTCAATAGGGCCTGGAGGTTGTTGGTCCCATAAATCCTAAATCTAGCAAAGGCCATTCTTACATAGTAACTAACGGGTGCCTAAATTTTCATGTTTTCAGCACCCGTTTAGTACCTTTTTCCTTACGATTTTTTCACTGCTCAACCTCTCTTGATACATTCCTCGTCTACTTTGTCTCACTTTTCACCAAGGTATGAATCTTCCCCCATATTCTACTTTTATGTCATTCTTACATATTTCTTAAGTAAATTTTTAAATTCTTTCACTAACATTGCTATATAGGAGCAAACACAGTGGTTGCAACTCCCTATAGGAGTTGCACTTCCTCTACAAGTGTTGCAACTCCGAGCATGATACAACTGCTACAATTCCAAACACAATCCTCTTGTTGCAACTCTGAGCATGATACATCTACTGCAATTCCAAACGTAATCATGTTGCTGCAACTCCGGGACAAATTTTCCAACACATCAGTGAGCATTACAACCGTGGGTCAAAGATCGCTCCTCACATGGAAAGGTGACGAAAGGCAACTGGACAACCAAAAGAAGAAACAGTTTGCCTACCAATTGTCGCCCGAGTGATCCTATTCATCTTATGCCCACTATTTTCTAAAAATTGACGATATCGATGAAAACAAATGAACAACTTGATTCTCATGGTTGTCCATCCATCTCCTTGTTTTATTTAGGCATCAAATGTATTGTATAAAAAAAAACAACTTTCCTTGGGCTCGGGGAATGATTATGGCGATCATATTCAATTGTATTGTAAATCTCAAACTTCTGCAATATAATTTTATTTCTCCTCCTATGCGTGTGATGGTGTGTTGAGTGTTCGTGCTATTTTGATTTTGTAATCCATTGCCTTGTCTAAAGGGGAAGGGCCCCCTCCTGAGTTAGGTACTTCCTGTAAATTAAAATAGGATTAGCATTTTTTTGTTAACTATTTTTTTGTTGTTTCTTTACTTTCATAGTTATTTCATTTTGCTGCAATTCCATATTTCATTAACACTTAATTATAATTTAGGCACAATTAGTATTTAGTTTCTTTATGTTGTGAATTTTTTCGTGACTCGGGTGTGATCATATTTCTGCATATTTATAATAGCTTGTGGATCACAAACATTACTACCACTCGCATTGATGTAGCTTTGTCTCTACAACTCCCATTGTTGCAAATATGCTTGCATCTTTTACTCTACTTTGTTCCCTTTCATATTTGTGACAATTTTATTCTCTAACAGTTTGGGATTGATATCGACTTCATGAGTTGTCACTCTCTTATGTATCAGATGATAATGTGCTTTTAATACATCTCGTTGTATGAACAATTACGTAACTGGTACAACAAGTCAAGGTTATCATCATACTTGAGCAAGTCACGATTAGGATTTACTTTCCACAAGTGTGATTTATTTTCCTCGCAAGTGTGACATTTATTTTCCTGCAAAGTATAAATTCAAGAAGTAGTGTAAATTGATGACTTAATTAAGTGTCTTAATTCCTGATCTATGACGCTAAAAAGTACTACAACCCTTTGGCAATTTACAACATTACACTTGCATATATGGTGCACAACAATTTGTAAGCAAGATATGACATCAGATTGATAATTAAATGCACAACTCTTCAGTTTCTTACTAAATTAATTAGGAAGTAATTGAAAAGTCCATGATTTTGGCATTGTTTAAGGGGGATTGTCAAAATGTGTAGTTGTTGTTTTTCTATTGTGTGGATTTTCATTTCAGTATATTAAGTGATATGATTTCTTTTCGGCGGTTCATAGAATTTTTTTCTAATCTTTTCTATGCACAGAGTTAGATATCAACAAGGTAGATTTATTATTTCATCCAAAAACACTTGAAAAACTAACAGTGCAGGTCAATCCCAAGAAGGAAAGGATCATGGTCATCCAAATTATCTATCACGAACAACAAGTTCCATTGCCAACAGGAGTCCTGAAACCTTTGCTCAAGAATCTAAGATCGTACAAGGATCTATGCACACAGAGGTCCCACTTTCAGAAGGGTTCATCAGTGAACAATACCACTCCGAGGAATTCATCTATCCTGAAGTACCCTTAGAGATGAAAGAGAGCTCGTAGAGAGAAATGGCACATGAAGTTTTCAAGGAAGAAACCTCTGCTTTCGGATTCTCGATTAGAGGATCAAATGAAGAGAATAAAATGAATAACATCCCTCATTCATCCTTGTTGGATTTCCATCATTTATCTAAGGAAGATCCCAACACCTTCCTCTTCAAGTTTGACGTACTTTGCAGAAGTTATGATTATGTGTCGGATGCCCAGAAAGTAAAACTTTTCCCTGCCACACTCACGGATGATGCACTACACTAGTTCATGGGCCTTGGTAGGGACAATATCAGCCCATGGGACCAAATGAGAAAGAAATTTCTAGAAAAATACCAAGACTACTGTAAATATAAGGAAAGGAGGTAGGAAATCTTTGAGATGATGCAACATGAAGATGAGAGTCATGAGGATTATATTGAAAGGTTCATTTGTAATTTGCAAAGAGCAAGGCAAGGAGATTTGGATTCTAAGACACACCATGTCTTATTTTTTAGAGGAGTCTGAGATGATTGCATTGAAATTCTCAACCTGATGGGTGGAGGAGATGTCTCTTAGTTAGAATATGATACTAGCTTGGAACTCTATCGTAAATATTTCAAAAGCACTGAAAAAATAGGCAGAGGACCAAGAGATATACTAGAAAGATTGTTGGAGGTGGAGTTACAAGAGCATAGATTGTGAACATGTTAGAGGACTTCAAGGCTGATATACTTAGATCCTTGAGCTCCTAATTGGATACATTACAAATGAAAAAGAAAAAAGAAGAGACAGGACGAGCTTTGGCCATCTTTTCCCCCAAGTGCATAACAAAGCACCCATAGAAAGACTACGTGTTGGATCAAATCGAGGTTTGCATAATATGCAAGAAGAACAATGCTTCTAGCAACTATCCATCCTTACTAGGAATGAAGGCTATCTATCAAAGAGCTAAGGAACCGGAGCAGTTATGCTTTGTCTCTCATAAGTGACCCTGGCAACCCAAACCTCAAGATATGATTCAAGACCAATCTCAATATTTCAATTCATATTGGATTAACCCTTCCATGCAATATGCTTCTCAACCATGGGGTATGCCAACACAACAATGGGTGGCTCCTCCTCCTTCGAACCAGTTATGTCAACATGGGTGGAGAAATCCCACAAGCACTTTTGGAAACCTGGTGTTTACAACAACTCAATGGAGCAAGTTGGAAGCATTCTGGCACAAGGGTTTTTCTCCTCCTCCCACCTTGGGTAAGTTAACTAAAATCCCTCTCCCATCTCTTGATTGAAGTCCGCGAAAGATTGTGTTAAGTATGTATTCTCGGTGTACAGGCCCTTCCCCTTGGTCAATCTTAGGGGTTATTTCATCAAGATGGTTGTTAGTGGTGGAGGATAAGGACTCTTTTATTGTTGAGCTCTCAAGAGATTTTGATCCCTTCACTCTACAAACTAAGGGTTTCTTTCGACCCTCTCCCATGACCTTTATTGGAAGGGAACCCTACCTCCTTCATTCTAGGAATCCATATTAAAGGCTTGGAGTCTCGGGAGGTCTGGGTTTTGATTAGCAAAGGGAAATGAGACTGTCAAAAGTAGAGCATAAATATGCCCCCAAACATGCCTAGGAAAAGGCCATGAAGGAAATTAAGTAAGGTAGAGATCTTTGGGGTCCTTAGAGAAGCAATTTCCCCTAAGATAATTCCCCCATTAAGATCATGGAAGTCAATAGGTGGGACGACCAAAAAAGTATCCCTTAAGAGACTAGTGGAGTTGGATCGACTAGATGTAGTGATGATTCAAGAAATGATGGGGCCATGTGCACTCATGAATATGGAACTGAAAAAATTGTTTACGGGATGGGATTTATATGGTTTGGAATCTGAGGGTTTCTTGAGGGGGATTATCACTAGGTTTAAGGAGAGTATTACTCTAGATAACTGTTTTGATATATGATTTGGGCATTGTACTAAGGTACATAGAAAGGATTTCGAAATTACTTTGTCCCTGCTCAACCTATATGGTCCCAAAGAGGGTAAGGAGCTCTTATGGGATAAATATTTTGCATTAAATTGTCTTTGGACTGGTAATCTTATTATTGGGGGGGACTTAAGTCTCACATTGAGAAGGGAGGAAATCTAGGGCCCATCTATGTGAGAATACATATTGGCTAACTACTTTATAGATAAATTTGAATTGGTAGGTTGGGTAGATGTCAAGCCTATCCAACTCCACCCTACTTGGAACAACAACATAAGTGGTTTAAGTGGGGTCTCCAAGATGATTGATCGGTTCTTCGCCCATCATACAGTTATACATAGGATTGATAATTTCAATATAAGGGTTGGGAAGGTTCATTGCTCTGACCATTGCCCTATCTTTCCTGAGCTAGGTAAGGGTGAAAAGAAACTGGGAGATCCATTTAAATACCATCCTTATTGGTATGAAGAGGAGGATTTTCAAAGTTTAGTGTGAGATAATTCTACAAAGTATTAGTCAGATTTAGATGTCTATTCTTGTGCATAAGTTGTTGCAACACTGCATTTGGTTAAAGAGAAAGTGGTCCTTCGGGTGGGGGAGAGAAAAAATCACAGAGATCGATCTCCCAAGGAAGTTGAACAAGAACTGGAGGTTCTATATGAAGAGCACAGGGAAGATTCTTTGCCCCAACCTTCTTTAGACAAAGGTCTCTGTTTTGAAATCCTGCAATCCAAGATATCACTTGAGCAAGAAAAGGAATGGCGCCTTAAGAGTCGAGCCTTGTGGATCAAAGAAGGGGACCAAAACACCAAATATATTTAAAAGTTTGCAAACTATAGGAAAAAATTAAATACAATTTGGGAATTGAATGACATCGATTGCAATAAATTCTGTGGTTTCACAGATCTAGCTTCTTTGGAGGTTGGACACTACAAATAAATCTTTAGGAAGTCGAATCATTTGAAGATCAAGTACATCCTCAAATTGATATATGTTTTTCTGAGATTCAATGAGGAAGAAGATAACATAGCTCTATATAATCATGTCACCAAAGAAGAACTCTTAGCTTTCATTAGTTCCTTCAAAAAGAGAAGAGTCTCGGTTTGGATGGTTGGATGATTAAGTTCTTTGAGGATTTTTTTTATGTCTTGGGGGATGATTTACTTTGGGTTGTTGAGGAAATTCACCTATCTAGTAAAATGTTGGGAAGTTTCAATTCCACCTGTATCACATTAATCCCCAAAGTGGACTACCCAACTACCTTTAATGAGTTTAGGCCAATAATGTTATGTGACAACCTATACAAAATTAGAGCCAAAGTGATAGTAGTCATAATCAAGCCAATGTTGTCAAAGGTCATTACCATGAAACAATCTAGGTTTCTCACAGGAAGGCTTATCCACGAAGCTATTGGCATGGCTTGGGAAGGCCCATGTTCCATAAAAAATACTCAGTGTCCAGTAACAGTAATTAAGCTTGATTTGTCAAAACCATATGATAGAGTTTCATGGATATATCTTAGATTGATTTTATCGCATGTTGGGTTTGGTTTGCCTCAATTCAAGTGGATAATGGGATGTATTACCTCGACACATTTTACTTTTTTTAATTAATAGCTCGAGCTTGGATTTTTTCAAACCATCCCGAGGGAACAAGCAGGGTTTCCCTCTATAATTATACTTGCTTTTATTGGTTATTGAAGGGCTCAATCGGGACATTTTTGGAGCCAGGTGACTGAATAAAATTCAAGGTGTGAGGATTGGCAACACTGAGTAGCTGACACATATATTGTTTGTTGTTGATGTTTTTCTTTTTTTCTTATGTTCGAAGGTTGAAGCCAAGCAGTAGAAGGAGATTTTGGACTTATTTTGTGACGCAACATGTATGATAGTTAATATTAATAAGTCAACAATTTATTTCCCAATTGTGGAGGCTGGAATTAGACACATTTTGATTGATCTCTTTACCTTTCCCTCATTCAAGTTGGGTGATGGATTCAAGTACCTTAGGAACATGTTAAAACCAAATGATCATGGGATCTCAGACTAGAAATGGTAGTTGCCAAAGATTGAAAAGAAAATCAACTTATGGTGCAATAGGTGGATCTCAAGAGGTGGAAGAATTGTTCTTGTTAAAACTGTGATTGAAGCTATCCCGGTGTATTAGCATCTACCAGCCCATATTCCTAAAGATGTACTCAAAAAAATTAGGAAACTATGCTTCAACTATCTTTGGAAGGGAAGCGGTGAATATTTGGGCTCTCGTTTGGTTAATTGGAAGCAAGTGGCAACTCCCAAGTGTCAACGTGAATGGAGATATATTTTTATATTTAGTAAGGCAGTATTCGCATGGTTGCTTTGGGTTTTCTTGACTCATGATAGTATGTGGAGGAGGATATTAATCGAGAAATTTATTGCTCTGTGCTCAGCTTTGTATTAGATTTTTAGGCAACAGAAAAATATCCACAAGTTATCAAACCAGTGGAAGTATTTAACTAAAGAGTTTCCCATAGTTGGATAGTACCTGGCATGGAAGGTGGGATTGGGCACACAGGTCAAAATTGGCATAGATGTGACAGTTGGTTATGGGGAAAATGTATTCCTCCCTGAGGATCTAGTTGTACAAATTAGAGAAACAAGTTGATGCACACTTAATAGAATTGGTGATGTTGATCAAATAATAATTTGGAGACAGATAACCTTGAGGGTTAGCTTAAGTGGTCAAGATCCTGATGTGAGATCTCTCCCCCGATGATCAGTTGGGGAGGTCACATGTTTAACGCTCTTGATCCCCTCGAGGTGAGGCTCTGTAATCATGGCCGACGATTTACCACATTTACCATCCATGAAATGTGGGGAAGTACTCAGAGGGCTTCCTGCTCTTTCTTCAGTGGAAAAAGAGAGAGAGATAATTTGGAGACAGGGATGTCTCCAAGAACAGGATTTGGGACTCGAAGCGGAATGGTACTAGTATTGGTATCTCTACATTATTGAGTTAAGCAAGGCCCACATTCATCTAATTGATTTTCATGATGAGATTGCTTGGTCCTATAACGCCCCTAGGGGACAATATGAAGTTGGGATATCTTGCAATGCAAAACCTGGAAACATTAACAAATAAATGGTGGTTCAAGAAGCTATGGAAGATCAAAGGGCTGTGGAAAGACATTTTTTTTTTCTTTTGGCTTGTTCTAAAAGAAAGAGTCTTGCCCTAGGCCAGACATCAATTTGGGATTAAAATTGGGCCTCGCGTTTGTTCTCTATGCAAGAGAAATGAAGAAAATAATATTCATTTGTTTCTGGAATGTCCTTTTACAAGACAGGTTTGGCATGAAATCAAAATCCAGGTGAACATGGGGCACTTATGTGATACATCATCTTAGGAAGAATGTTTTCATGGTTATTTTACAAGAAGATTGATAAAGGCAATTAGATCCCTAACTATATTGGTTGCTTAGGGAGTCTAGTTGGCCCAGAATGCTAGTCTACTTGAGGATAGGTAATTCCCTCCATACAAGGTTTCTCAATAGGCCCTAGCTCTATCACTACAAATAAACAAACCCTATAGCGGAGGTTTTTGCAGAATCCCCTATAAAAATAGCCCAAAAATTCGTTTGTAGCAGAGGTCAATAGTGGAGGTGGGCGGGTAGATGTTTTAGCGGAAGTTTTTTTAATGGTGTGTTTATAAGACTATACCGCACCAGTGCGCCACCAGAAAACAACACACTGGTGCTAATAGACAATGGTGCATTGTTGTAGAGTTATTTAAAAAAATAGAAAACAATGGTGTGCATCATATAAAAGTAGTCCGCGAGCACTGATTCGAATGAAATGGGCACACCAATACGCAACAAACAAGTGCACCATCTTCATGTTTTTTCCTTTTAAAAATGCATATCAGTGTGTCGTTGTCCATTGGGTGTACTGATGCATTCCAAACTAGTGCATCGTCGCAGGTTTTTTTTTTAAAATAACAGTGCATTGTTTGCAGCGATGCTCCACTAGAAATCAATGCACCAGTGTGAATACACAATGGCGCACCATTGCAGAGTTATATAAATAAAAAACAATGGTGTGCATCATATAAAATAAGCTTGAGAGCACTAGTGTGCACGAAACGGGAGCACCAATGCACAAAAAACAGATGCACATTCTTTGTGTTTTAATTTTAAATGCATAATGATGTGCCTTTGTCCTCTGGGCGCATGGGTGCATTCCATATGGTGCACCATCACAGGGTTAAAAAAAAAAATGGTGCGCAGTTTACAGCAGTGAGCACCGATGCACTTAAAGCAATCACACTGGAATAGGGGTAAATAAAATAAAAAAACAACGGTAAAAAACCATTTTTACCATTTTCAGTGCAAAGAAGTTATCAAGCACTAGTGCCACCTTTTCCCAACTAAAGCACATTTTCATCGGTGCTTTTGTTTCTTGCTTTGTTTCCATTCGGTGCTCAGTTCGTGGGATTCCAATTTTTCCATACGGTGGAAAATATTATTTTTTTTCACTACATCCCAACCATGCCTCCTCGATGAGAAAATGTCTGGGTAAATTCTTTATTTCTTTGTACATTGTATTTTTACTGGATGAAATTGTGAAATTGAGTAAAATTTGCATTGTTTTTCAAAAAAAAAATTGCGTACGGTGTGTTCAAGTCGTTCGGCTTGCACCGCACGCGTTGTGCCCTGTAAATTTTACAGGGTGCACCGAAAATGTATAGTTCATTTTTGTTGGTGCATCGTAATACGAAACGCACTGGTGCATACTTATAAACAATGCACCGTCAAATATAAATAGTTTCCATTAAACGATGCGTTGTTTATAGTGAACGCACTAGTACGTTCATAAAACTATACACACCGTTTAATGGAAACTATTTATTTTCGACGGTGCATTCCTAATAAATGCACTAGTGCATTGTTTATAATGATCGCACTGGTGCGTTCATAATAAATAACACATCATCAAAAATAAATAGTTTCCATTAAATGGTGAATTGTTTATAGTGAATGCACCGGTGTGTTCATAAAAATATATGCACCGTTAAAAAGAGACAGTTGTTCAAGCGGTGCATCCTTGATTGTTAACGCACCAGTGCATACACAATAAACTATGCCCTGTTGACATTATTTTGGTTTTCAATAGGTGTGTGAATTATATGGAACGAACCAATGTGCAAGCATGGATATGGTGCACCATTTAAAATGACTGTCTATTTTAAGTGGTGCATCATGATAAATGGAACCCATCGGGGCGTCGTAGTATCTAGACGCATCGTCCTTTCGTGGTGCATTGTATAGAATGGGGCGCACCGGTGCGTTGATAATTACTACGCAACCTCTAAAAAAAATTACATTTTTTGCATGTGGTGCGTAAGATATGTGTGTGCACTGTGGGCGGTGCATGGTTGTTTTGCAGACGCACCAAAGGTTAGTTTTTTCTTTCTTTGAAGAAAAATTAAGTTTGCATATTTTGAAATAAATTTCTCCTTTACTAGAAAAAAAAATTGTTTTTATGTATGATGCTAATGTAATTTATATGTTAATTATACAAAGATGTCAATGCATGGATCAAGAGAAACAACATAGAGTGGACTAGTACAATATGGTTCAGGAGTGGGAGCCTAGAGAGAGGGAGAGGAATTTGTACCCTCAACCTAGTATTGCAGCTATGCGAGTCCTCTTAAGGAATGTAGGCCTCCTCAAGTACTACGAGGAGGCTACATACCTAAAGATGAATTTCGCCTTTCTTGCACAGTTAATCTGTCGATCGGATGTCCATCAGCGGGCATTCGGAGTCATTCCTCATCGGTGGTACCATCCCACTGACGAGGATATTTATTTTATCACTGGGCTATCTAGGAGAGGGGAGGATTTTCCTCGGTTTCCTAATGTCCTAGTGGGTGTTGCAACTGAGAGTCAACTTGCCTACTCTCAGAGGTATATTGCGAGTGATATACCTTCTCCTGGTGATTTTCAGGTGGTTGGTGCACAGTTACAGATCACCTCATTCGGTGCAGAGGAAGTTAGGTGCCTCTCTCTATTATTGTTGACCATTTCACACTTTACTGGTGATGGTCAACGCATCAATTGCACACTTTCATATAATGTTGATTATTTGACACAAAGGCCATGACTTATTAGGTGATCTGCCATTTTCTTGAGGCAATTTTGTATAACACTGGATAGATATCGTGCTATCATAGATGGGAGGGCGAACTTCCCATTTGCTTCAGAGTTATTTTGTTTGTTTTTTTATAGGTTTCCAGAGACGAAACCTATTTTTGTCAGTCGGCCTCCTAGGTCGATGACTGAGGTGTGGATGCACATGTGAGGCGAGATGATTCCCAAGAGGGGCATGCCCGATTTTCTAGCTATAATTTCCAGGGAGGGACTTAACTATTAACTAGTGAGGCAAATCATGTGCTCAAGATGGTGTCGTGCCCTTACGCGGGGATGGATTGGCGAGGATTTCCCAACATCATCTTCACAGTGGATGAGACACTAGATGATCGAGGTAAGATTTAAATTAAGCTTGTAGTTTCATTTTATTGTCTTACATAATTCGAATAAATTTTATCCTAGCATGATCTTTAACTTATTTTATTAAATTGTTTAATGAAATTGTAGACTAATTATTAACTTGTGTTATATTTTTTAGATGTTGGCAGATTTGTTGGGGACATGCCTCTTCCCCCACCACCTGATGTAGATGAGGAGATGGTTGAGGTTGTGTAAAGTGAGGGTCCTCAGCCGCATATACCACCTGACATGCAGCGTAGGCCCCATCTCAGATATAGAACAGAGGTGTGTGACAGACTGAGTGCAGTTTTGGTTGGCACGGGAGTTTGTCGTGTCCAAATGTGAGACATTAGGGCTGACCTAATCTCTTGCAGCTCTGGACGGACTTGTCGCTCAATATGATGTCTTTTATGCATCATATCATTGGAGCTGCCAGGTTACTGGTAGGGATGAGGGATGGCGCATCCTCCAGTATTGATGATGATGAGGGTGGTGGTGATGATCATCAGGGTGGTGATGTAGGTGCTTCTTCTTCAGTGTCTCCTCCTCCTCCGGGTGCTCATGTTCATGAGGGTGGTGATCATGGTGCTTTTGTTGCAGTACCTCCTCTTCCTCTAGGTGTTGATGTTGATCAGGGTGTAGGTGATCATGGCACGTGTGCTTCAGTACCTCCTCCTCCTCCTCCTCCTCTTTCACCTCGCCTGGATGAGCAGGGTGCATTTCCTATTCCTCCACGACATGCTTCTCCTCATAGACTATGACGAAATATGTAGTTATAGTAGTTATTTGTGTTGTTGACTAGATATGTACATTATAGCAGTTATTTTACTTGTTCACACACACACACACACACACACACACACACACACACATATATATAACATTTTTTTTGTTCATGTTGATGTACTTAATTTATATGTTGATGTTAATGTTGATGTTGATGTACTTAATATATATGTTTATGTTCATGTTGATGTCAGGTCATGTTATATAACTTTCTCCATAAAGTAAAGTACTCTTAATTAAGTACTTTATTTTTAATATATCTAAAATAAAGTACGCATGTCTAAAACAAGTGAAATTAGCAACAAAGTTGCTTATACCTGACTTTTAGAAATGTTTTGATGTATTAACTGTATATAGTACAAATGATATATTTAAATAGGTTAGATTACAACAGCTCTAATTAAGTTATTATGTTGTCATTTTTATATTTGAACACGATGAAAATGAAAATACCAAGTTTATCATGTTTTGTAGTTTAAGAGGTCTTGAAAAGTAAATAAGTTATAAAAATGGGTAAAGATATGTCTTATGTTATTAATTAAAGTTTGGGCAAGTTAAAAGTAAATTATATTAATCTTCAACTTTACTTTGTATCACAATTTTACAAACTGGTTTACTTGAAAGTACAATGTGAGAATTGGTCCTCATTTCGAGAATATTGTTTTTGTTCATAAGTTAATAATGAATAATTAAAAATAGTTATGATAAGCTTAATTAGCATTTATAAAATCTTTGTGGTATTTTAACTTCCTCTTAATTGTAATTTGGTCATATTTTTTTATATTCCCATAATTAATACAAGTCTCAAAATCTCTAATTCAACATTTTTTTACTATATTATAAGGATGCATGAATGTCAAACTTAACCAAGAAAAGTTAATAAGTTATAAAAATGGGCAAAGAATGAATGTCAAACTCAAGCCCTACTTTTATGTGAAGGGTGTTCATACGGTGGGTGAGGTAATTATCAACAAGGAGGTTGCTTGGGGTTTCTTTGATTGAGCTTGTCAAGGACTAACACACACATGTAACTTGGAATTTATTCTATACCTTTTTGACTCACACTACTTTGTTGGCGAAGACAACTTAGGAAAAGGCTCAAATTTTCAAGGTGAGTTGAAAGCTTTGTTTTCTCTTTTAAAATGTTTTGTTGACAAGAATATCTTTGCTTTGTAAGTCTTTGGAGATTCGAAGCTTGCCATAAACTAGATGAATGATAGGATATAGGTGACTAACCTGGGCTTGCTGCAAATTTCACAACAGTTAAAGTCTTTTTTTGAACAATTCCAACGAATCAGTTACACACATGTTTTTCGGGAATTGAACTTTGTTGTTGATACTCTTTCAAAAGAAGCTCTGCATTTGGATGTCAGCAAGTTTGTTTTAGAATAATTTTTTGAAGGACTACCACACTCTAAAAGTGAATGTAATAAACCCGACATGTAGCAAGCCTTGAAAGGACTATGTTTTTAGATTCTAACAGTATGTCTGTTGAACTTTGATAGACATGTGTTTTGTTTCCAGTAGTGTATCTACTAAACTTTTGATCTTGTGTGATTAGCACTCAGTGTCTAAGGATTGTACTCTCAATTTGGATGAAATGGAAAGTAAAAAAAAAATCAGAAAAATAAACAAATGTGCTAAATTATGATACACATCAACAATAAACCTTCATAAAGGAAAACCTCGACAAGGTTTTAATTACATAGGTTTGCACTTATATTATTGATCGTGTCTGTTAAGCCCTAGACAACCCCATGTTAAGTATAAAACCCTTTATCAAGCTAGAGATATTGTATTATTACATTTCTAATGTTATATTTGTATCTAGGCTAGAATCATTCATTATTCCCTTTCATTATAATTGTACCCTTTGTCTCCTATATATATAACAAGGATACCTAGTCTTAGGATCATCTTATCTCTTCTTGTACATCGAATATATTGTAAACTGAGGTTTCCCCCTCAAAATGGTTTGTTATTCATTGACTTTTCATAATTTTTAAGGAGTTGGATCATAACATTTGGTATCAGAGCATCGATCCTAGGGTTTTGCTACTTTAAGTGAGTAATCTTGGAATTTTGGCTATAATTTTTTTTATGGGATTCTTCAAATGGAAAAATTTGGAGGTTACTTAGAAGAAATATCAAAGTACCATTGGTAAAAATTCAAGTTTTGGGTTGTTATACTTTCAGATATATATCCTATGGGCGATAGGGTTTTTAATTCATCCTAAATTCAGTTTGAAACGAGTCATTTTGAGATTTTCACTATAATTGTTTTTCTAGGAGGTTTCAGACAGAGAAATTTTGTGGAGACTAAGAAGACATGTCATAGTACATGTCAAAATTTTAGGCTATGGTTCACTACACTTTCAAAGATATAGTCCATGGAACACAAGGTTTGTGACTAATCATGAAACCAGTTATCTTGACATTTTCAATGTAATTTTTTCAATAAAGTTTCAGAATTTGAAATTTTTAGAATCCTGAATTAACATAGTGAAGCACATGTGGAAAAATTTCCAGATTTTGAATCACTATATTTTATGATATATTGCTTGTGGAAATTATGTTTTTGAATAAGTTATTTTCTAGTGATTTTAAGAGTTTTTTTTGTGGTTGGAAAGCTCATTAAATAAATAAATAATAGAGATGTGTTCCAACATCTTTAAACAACACAAGATTTGTCATTCAATGGGTAAAACTGCAGTTAGGGAAGAATTAAAAAAAAAAAACATACATAGTTTCATGTGGTTGGAAACTCTTGTAACCCTTGTTGGTACCCCTTCGAGTAGTACAACATTAGAAAGTACATATAGATAAAATATATCTTCTATATACCATTGGGTACATAGGAAGTCCCCTGGGTATACCTAAAACCAGCCTTAGATAAACTATTTGGCAGTCTTGTTTCTATAGTACACCAAGAACAACACTTGGGTAGACAACTCTCTAGTACCTGGGTAGTCAGGTAGTACGACTAAGGGCACGATTGAGCCTCCTTAGTTGGTACCCTGAGATATTGGGCCGAGTATTATTGTTGGACCCTACACGTATATCATATAACTATAGCACCTGACACTCTCTTGTCCTTAAGACCTAGTAAATTTTTTCCATGGATCCAAAGAAAGATCCAAAAATTATTTCACCTATTAAATATCCAGAAAGATCCTCCATGACTCATGAAGAAAATGAGGAGATACAAAACCAGCTATCCAAATTAAAGAGTCAAATCGACAAATTGAATTATAGGTCACTGAAAAAGGTCTGTTTGGTAAATACTCAAACAAAAATGGAAAGAAAGATGGAACTGAAGGAAAGGAAGATGGATGAAAATAAGGAATTGATGAAAATGAAGATGGATGAAAATAAGGAACAGATGAAAGGAATGATTGACCAGTTGGAACAAAAGATTATGGAAGTGTTAAATGGGAGATCCCTAAAATTGATAAGGTGGTTGAAGGGACTCCTGAAAATAAAGGTAGTATTCAAGTTGAACAACTTTTCAATAATAAAAATTTTCCAAGGAGATTTAACTCCAATAATGGAGTTACTTATGGATGGTGCCCAAAAGGAGTGAACCTTCCCAAGGTTGAATTAAGGAAGTTTGATGGAACAAAGGTATTTACATGGGTGAACCAAATAGAGAAATATTTTGGAGTGCATAATATTATGGATGATAAACAAAGGATTCACATAGCAACTTTGAACTTTGAGATAAAACCATAGCAATGGTATCAATAGGTAGTTAAATGAAAGGCCCCTTCTTATCATTATACTAGGGGTTTATTTACAAGAGACTTAGAAGCACAATATGGGAAAGTTTGGGAACATGACTACTTCAGTCAATTGACAAGAATCAAACACTTAGGTGATATTGAAGACTATAGTTTAGAACTTAAAGTATTGTCCACAAGGGTGGATGACATAAGTGATGACCATGTGTTGGAAGCTTACATGGGTGAATTAAAAGAAGACATTAAACATGAGTTTTTCCTAAAACATCTTCAAAAAATTATGGAAGCTATGCAATTTGTTCGTCATATTAAAGCGAAGAATAAGGCTACACACAAGTCCACCATTGACGCATACACATGTAGGAAATATCGTTTTGGGGTTGATAAGACAACCATACCCAACTGACAAGGTTGACACCTGAGAAAATGGAAGAAAGAAGACCAAAGGAACTATGTTTCAATTGTGACAACAAGGACAGTAAGGAGCATAAATGTGGTGAGAAAAAATTATTCTACAATAGATTGTGAAGAGGAATAATATCAAGAATCAAAACTATCAAAAGATCTATATTTAGAAGAAACTACTCCAATCATATCTTGTCACGCATTGACTGACATCAATACTCCACAAACCCTCAAAATACAAGGATACATCAAAAAGAAAAAATTAACAATGTTGATTGATTATGGTAGTACCCATAACTTCATTAATTACAAATTAGCAAAAGATCTCAATTGCTTTATATTTCCAACACCAGAGTTTCAAGTAATGCTTTTAGATGTCGGTACCATAAATTGTTCTAGGAAGTGCAATAGTATTAAGCTCAATACGAGGGAGTATTTATTGGATAGTCCCATGATTTCATCCAAATGGGTGGTGTTGATGTTGTATTAGGGGTCCAATGTTTACAATCATTGGTAATAGTGGCCCTTAATTTTCAAGATATTTTCATGAGATTTTCCTCAGAAGGAAAGGAAATTGAGCTTAAAGGTATCCAAGGGAAACCCTCTTGGGTGATAAGCTCTAATAACATGACAAATTTACTCAAAAAGGGCCACCATGGTGTAATTGCATAATCGTGCTCACTAGATTTTCAAACATCTATATCCTCTACTCCAATGGATCTCCAAATAGTTATTAACAACCATTCCAAGGTATTTGGAGACATTCTCGAGGGTCTTCCACCTGCTCAAGATCATGAAAATGTTATTCATTCACAACCAGGAAGTATACCACCTAACAGTAGGCATTACATGTATCCATATGCACAAAAGAGTGAGATTGAGCATATAATCCAACAAACGTTAGAGGTGGGCATCATTCAACCCAACCAAAGTTTTTTCGCTTCACTAGTTGTGATGGCTACGAAGAAGGATGGTTCATGGTGTATGTGTCTGGATTACATAGATAAAAAAAAATTACCATCAAAGATAAGTTTCCTATTCCCATCATTGATGAATTATTAGATGAATTTCATGGAGCAGTTTTCTTTACTAAGTTGGATCTTCATTCGGGATATCATCAAATCAGAATGAGGCAGGAGGACCTTCCCAAAACAACCTTTAGAACACATGAAGGTTATTACGGGTTTTTGGTTATGCCATTTGGAATTACTAATGCATCGTCAACATTTCAAATCTTGATGAATTATATTTTCAAACCATTCCTTAGAAAATTTATGTTAGTATTTATTGATGATATACCAATCTACAACCAATCTTGAGAATAACATGTACAACATGTTGAGAGAGTATTACAACTTCTGGAAGAGCAACAACTTTATGCAAATCCTTCCAAGTGTGCCTTTGGAGTTCACCAACTAGAATATTTGAGTAATATTGTTAAGTACCAAAGACCTTAATACAACAACACCATAATAGATCTAGAGAACAATAATGAAAAATATCCACTTTATTAATATGAAACCCTTAGTGTAGGGAAACACCATCCAATAGATCCTATTAAGGAAGGGATCCACTCATGTTCATTTGTCTCTTCGAGGGGGCAACCTCCTAATGATCTACTGCTCCAAATACAATATTTCTTGACTTGTCCATTACATTGCTTGAACCCCTTTATATAGTGCTACCAACCACCTAAGAACATTCTAAAGGAACCTTCTAAAAGAAAAACCTTATAGTAAATCCTCTTACATTTATTGCATTCACACTAGGACTTATTGATTAAAAGTGGCCTTTATACATAACAATACTTATCCACTATTATTCATCTTGGGTACCCCATATTATTCCCCCTAGCTACACTACATTCCATCCTCCTTATGAAAGCGTTGTCCTTATTGCTTGTTATGAGGGTGTACAACCATATACTAGAGTCCCATGGATAAATGTGGACCATAATGTTGAAGTAGGTTGGAGAACCAGGGTCTTGTGTAGAAGTGTGAGCCACCATGTTGAAGTAGTCCAACCGCCACTATAAGCTTGGGTTCTATGTCCAAGTTTTCATGTGAACTCTAAGTTGAAGATACCATAACTCAATAGATAGATGAAAATGATGCTCCAAATATCAACAAAGGTCATGTGTGATCTGAAAAGATCATTTAATGATTGTGGTTGAGTTTTAAATTGCATGTGTTAATTAGCCATTTATGAAGCTGAAGGAAAGAGGATGAATTTAATGAAGAAACATAGCATCCATAAAACAGTATACAGATCTGAACTGAAGCAATAAGAACAACAAACCATAACAAGAGAATTGATAACGAAGTTCGGCACAAAATTGCCTACGTCTTCGGGCCTTTGTCTCAGTGGGGAAGGCTTCTTTATTAATTCTTCAATGCTTGTACAGTACAAAAAAAGTACATCAAATGGATCTCATACTAGTATCACTATGTTCTTCTTGACTTTAGAAATCCAACACAACTGACGGCACCGAAAAAGACTGAGTGTAGCTCCCAGAAATGGTCCACAAGCATCTACTCCTCAACAACTTCCCTGCATAAAAATGGCTTTGGCTTGGCTTTGCTTCAGCATAACTCTGATATGACTCTCCTCCATGGCCTCAAATAGGCCTGGTTTATATAGATCTAAAGTTGGTTATCCATCCCCAACTTCCTCCCGAAATCTGGCCTAAAAAAAAGCCCAATATCTCCCAAAAATGGGCAAAATCCATTAAATCTACTTAAAAAATCACTAATATATGGTGAAAAACCCACATTTATGCAAATATAGAGCTAAGCCCCCTAACTGGGCACGCGCCCCTGGTCCTATGGCACTTTGCATGGGATCAGAGCTCAAAATAAGGCGCCTTAAGTGGGCTAAGCCCCTTCTCATGCGTGCCCCCCTGGTTTTATGGGATATCCCCAAGATCCTTGGGTTGGGGCTTATCCCCTTGTGTGCCCATACACCTTTACAATACACTTTAATGAAATTAAAGTGGGTTATATTTAATAAGCACCATCAAGGTCCCATTGGTAAAAAGGACCTTGGCCAAGTCTTGGGTGCCTGCCAAGAGGTCATGGGTTCAAATCCCATGAGCTCCATAACATTTTTCCATATAAACCCATTGACCAATCCCATGGTGCCACGTGGCAACCCATGACTGGGCCACATGGCATCAAACAATTTTTCAATAAAGTGTCACCTGTCAACTGTTGGGTGGATCCTTGTCACTGACCAGTCACCTTCTGTTGGACTGCCACTTGTCGTCACTTGTCTCTGCCATGTCAGCACTGTTGATGTCATGTTCATGTCATCATTTGACTGGACCTGTTGACTTTTTGCCTGTTTGGGAAAACGTCAGAGTATGATAACTCTCGCATACAGCGTATGTTTGAGAAATTAAATATATGGCTGGAATCGGGAGAACGAGACGAACGCAATGGCGTTGGTTTCGTTGAATTCTAAGCACTTTCATTTTTGAGACTTTTTTAGCCCTGTCAGGCTTCTGGATCACACCTCCCCACTAAAGGACCTTTTGGTCCCCAAAAGGTTACTGACTAGTCAACAAGCTCGGGATAGGCCACCCGGCTTGTCCTCTGTCTCGGAACTTTGTCCTGTGCACCTGTCTCATCAAGATCAACTGTAACACAATCATGACAACTGAGAGTATATTGTTAACCATTTGAACCCTGTTACATCTTACTGAAGCCACTATCATCCATGTAGACAACATTACTAATGACAACATCAAAAAGATGACTGTAAATGAGCTAATATACTTGTAATATTTACATGACATGAGCTTATCTTGAAGCAACTTATGATTGATTTTCCATTCAACAATCATTTCTTGTTCTTGCTTAAGATCGATTACTTCATTTGAAACAATTATTGGTTTGTTGCTTGCTTGCACTGCCTTCTTTAATTGTTCCATTGCTTGAAGTGTTTTATTTGCCTTAACATGATGAGCATGAACCACATAATCTTGACCTACTTTGGTTAATTGATATTGATTCTTTGTCCTGTAGAAGATTGCCTTACGATCATATAAGTATGGACTACCTAAGACCATTCCACATT
>ML777217.1:1458357-1473104 GCA_009831015.1 Picea engelmannii | reverse complement strand
TGTCATACCAACCAATGAGATCTTTGATTCATCACCTGAATTCGATCCCAAGTCTGTGGGTCTTGTTGTCGCTACCACCATTTGCATTCCCTTCTTTTTCTTGAACCACTTTGTCCTCTTCTCAGGAAGCAACTCCCAACATCTGTCCTCATCATGTCCCTCTTTCTTACAATGCTTACAAGAGGGCTTCCCTTCCTTCCTCGTCACTACATTTGAATTCTTTCAATGCCATTTCCTCTTGTCCTCTTTCCTTGAAGACGACGATTCCCCTGACGCACCTGCTTTTCCTGCTTCAATATACGTAGCTTGAACAGAAACCTCATCAAGGTTAGTGGGTCCAAACATGAATACAGTGTTTCTAATATGTGCAGGTAAACCTCCTATATACTTCATAAGGGTTTCCTGTGTATGTAAAGGGATATGTAACATCAATGCCATTTTTTGAAATCCATCAATATACTCTTGCACCGTTTGTCCTTTTCTTAGTTTTAAAGATTGACATTCAATTAATGCTTTTTCTTTATAACCCAAAGGATAGAATTGCTTCCTAAGTGCAAAAATGAAGTTTTTCCATGATGGAAATACATTACCCACTTGTTGCGTTCTGTTTTGCAACTTGCTTTGCCACCATATGAGAGTTGTGCCTGCAAGTCTCAAAGATGCCAACTTGATTTGTGTGGCCTCATCCTTGATCTGTTGCACACTGCAGTAAACCTCCATCTGCCTGACCCAATTGTCAAGTCTCTTTATATTAACTTCACCATCATATATGGGTAACTCAAATTTAACATCAAGTTTTAACAATGGCATTTCCTTATTATGTTTATGAACATGTTTCTTTCCATTAGATTTAGAACTTTAACTTGAAGAAGAAGGAGAAGAAGGAGGTGATGATGGAGGTGAAGGAGGAATCTTAGGATGATCCTCTTCCTCTTCACTTTTTCCCTTTGAAGATTCACCCAAAACTAGTCTCTTCCGTTCCAAGTAATCCTCGTACAAAACTTTCACCATCTCCGACATAGCAAGGAAAGTTTTTCGGAACTCTTTCTCATCCTGAGAAAGCCCTTCTTCCGATCCCATCTTCTCGCTGTGAGAAGCTCTCTTTCTCAATCCAATTAATGGATTCTCTGCAACAAGCTCACCTTCACCACATTGTAGCTTTTCCCTAGTTAACATGCAAAACTCAAATCCAAACATCAACTAGCTCTGATACCACTTGATCCGAAAAGATCTTTTAATGACTGTGGTTGAGTTTTTAATTGCATGTGTTAATTAACCATTTATGAAGCTGAAGGAAAGAGGGTGAATTTAATGAAGAAACATAGCAGCCATAAAACAATATACAGATATGAACTGAAGCAATAAGAACAACAAACCATAACAAGAGAATTGATAACGGAGTTCGGCACAAAATTGCCTACATCTCTGGGCCTTTGTCTCAGTGGGGGAGGCTTCTTTATTAATTCTTCAATGCTTGTACAGTACAGAAAAAGTACATCAAATGGATCTCATACTGGTCTAAATGTGTTCTTCTTAATCTCAGAAATCCAACACAACTGACGGCATTGAAAAATACTAAGTGTAGCTCCCAGAAATGGTCTGCAAGCGTCTGCTCCTCAACAGCTTCCCTGCATAAAAATGGCTTTGGCTTGGCTTTGCTTCAGCATAACTCTGATATGACTCTCCTCCATGGCCTCAAACAAGCTTGGTTTATATAGATCTGAAGTTGGTTATCCATCCCTAACTTCCTCCCAAAATCTGGCCTCAAAAAGAGCCCAATATCTCCCAAAAATGGGCAAAATCCATTAAATCTGCTTAAAAAATCATTAAAAATTCACTAATATATGGTGAAAAACCCACATTTGTGCAAATATAGGGCTAAGCCCCCTAACTGGGCACACGCCCTTGGTCTTATGGCGCTCTTCATGGGATCAGGGCTCAAAATAGGGCGCCTTAAGTGGGCTAAGCCCCTTCTCATGCGCGCCCCCCTGGTTTTATGGTATATCCCCAAGATCCTTGGGCTGGGGCTTATCCCCTTGTGCGCCCATACACCTTTACAATACAGTTTAATGAAATTAAAGTGGGTTATATTTAATAAGCACCATCAAGGGCCCATTGGTAAAAAGGAATTTGACCAAGTCTTGGGCGCCTACCAAGAGGTCATGGGTTCAAATCCCATGAGCTCCATAACATTTTGCTATATGATCCCATTGACCAATCCCATGGTGCCACGTGGCAGCCCATGACTGGACCACATGGCATCAAACAATTTGTCAATAAAGTGCTACCTGTCAACTACTAGGTGGATCCTTGTCACTAACCAGTCACCTTCTCCTGGACTGCCACTTGTCGCCACTTGTCTCTACCATGTCAACACTGTTGATGTCATGTCGATGTCATCATTTGACTGGACCTGTTGACTTTTTGCATGTTTGGGAAAACGGTCAGAGTACGATAACTCTCGCATATAACGTCCATTTGAGAAAGTAAATATATGGATGGAATCGGGAGAATGAGATGGACGCAATGGCATTGGTTTCGTCGAATTCTGAGCACTTTCATTTTTTAGCCTTTTTGAGCCCTGTCAGGCTCCTGGATCCGATTCTGGATCAATGTGGATCGAAATATGTAGAACCGACCAAAAAATCATCCACTAGTACTGAGAATAAGACAATTGAAGAATAATATGCACATAAGGTTCTTCTTTACTCTCTAGTATGTGCTCTACATGAAGTGGAGTAGAGTCATCGAATATAAGATGGAAGTGGTTGTCATCCCATAAATGGAAACTATCCATATACCAATCATCACAATCGAGCTCAAAATTATACTGAGAATATTATTCTTGATTATATTCATCCCTGGTATCCTGCATTATACATCTCTCTTGCATTGTAAGTGTGATCTCTGAATACTTATCTGAAGATTTTGAACACATGCTCGAATATTTTGAACACCTATCTTGAGGACTTCAAACTCCGATTGAAGTTCCATGAGAAGTCGAGAGTGAATATCCATTGGAAACACAACATATAATATGCCAAGAGAAATCTCTTGAAATTCTCTATCCAATGGAACTAATCTGGTAGCAATTTGAGCGCCCTATCAAAAGTTAAGAGCTTTGCAGTCTCATTGTCGTCACGCAAAAACCCTAAAAATGGTTGATTTTAAATCAGCGATATCTTCACTTCCAGAGCTCCTATTTGGACGATTGTTTTTTTTAAATAACTTAATTTTGCAAGAGGAACTCGGATCTATAATTTTTTTGAGAAAAGTCAATACCAATTACTACAGAAATCAGTAAAATTGTACAGTCATCCGTGGAAAAACCTTGAAATTTGCAGATTTAAAATGTTGATAACTTCACTTTGGAGACTCTGTTTCTGACAATGTTTTTTTTAGATTGGTTATTTTTCATAGGGGAACTGAGATATAAAACTAGTTTCTACAAATTCTACACAGAAAATTAAACGAAATGTATTGAGTGTCTCGGCCTTCTTTTTTCCTTCTTGAAAAATCTGCAAAAAGAAAAAATTGCCCCTTTTTTTGTGGCCGAAGAAAGTGATATGATACCACTTGTTAAGTACCAATTACCTGAATATAGAAACACCACAATAGATCCAAAGAACAATATAGAAATATATCCACTTTATTAATCTGAAAACCTTAGGGTAGGGCAACATCATACAATAGATCCTATTAAGGAAGGGATACACTCTTATTCACTTGTCTCTTCTAGAGGGAAACTTCCTAATAAGACATCGCTCCAAATACAATACTTATTGACTTGCCCATTACATTACTTGAACCCATTTATATAGTGCTTCTATCAAACTAAGAACTTTCTAGAGGAGGAACCTTCTAGAACAAAACCTTCTAGTAATTTCTCTTACTTTTATTGCATTCACACTAGGCCTTATTTATTTAAAGTGGTATTTATACATAACAATACTTATCTACCATTATTCCTCTTGGGTACCTCCCTAGGTACCCATATTATTCCCCCTAGCTGATCGTTGTAGTGTAGCTAGGGGGAATCATATAGGGTACATAGGGAGGTACCCAAGGGGAATAATAACAGATAAGTATTGTTAGGTATAAAGGCCACTTTTAATATATAGGGCCTAGTGTTAATGAAATAAATGTACGAGGAATTACTATAAGGTTTTGTTTCTAGAAGGTTCCTACTCTAGAATGTTCACAAGTGGTTGGTAGCACTATATAAATGGGTTCAAGCAATGTAATCGGAAAGTTAATAAGTATTATATTTGGAGCGGTAGCTCATTAGGAGGTTTCCCCCTCAAAGAGACGAATGAACATTAGTTGATCCCTTCCTTAATATGATCTATTGTATGGTGTTGCCCTACCCTAGGGGTTCCAGATTAATAAAGTGGATACTTTTCTATATTGTTCTCTGGATCTATTGTGGTGTTTCTGTATTTAGGTCTTGGGTACTTAACAAGTGGTATCATAACACTTTCTCCGACCACCAAAAAAAGAGTTTTTTTTCTATTTTGCAGATTTTTTCAAAGAAGAAAAAGAGGGTCGCGACACTCTAGACAATTCTTGTAGTTTATTATGCATAAACTGGTTGTATATCCGATTTCCTCTCAAAAAAACAATCAATGTAAAAAAAAGATCATTTGAAATGGAGTCCGAGAGGTGAATTTATTAGCATTTTAAAATATGTTGAATTTCATGGTTTTTCCGCGGACGACCGCGCGATTTTGTTGATTTCTCTAGCAATTGGTGCCAAATTTTCCACAAAAAAATTACATATCTAAGTTCCTCTTGCAAGATAGATCATTTTGAAAAAAAAAAACGTCCAAATCGGAACTCTGGAAGTGAAAATATTGTTGATTTACAATCAGTCATTTTTAAGGTTTTTCGCAACGGTGGCAAAACTGCAGAGCTCATAACTTTTGACAGGGTGATCAAATTGATATTAGATAAATGCCATTGAATAGAGAACTTTAAGAGATTTATTTTCGTATATTATATGTGGTGTTTTCAATGGATATTCGCTCTCAAATTATCATGGAACTTCAATGGGAGTTTGAAGCCCTCAAGATAGGTGTTCAAAATCTTTCGACAAGTATTCAAGCGGTCACACTTGCAATGCAAGAGAGAGATATAATGCAGGAAATCAGGGACAAATATAATCAAGAAACAAATACTCGGTATGATTTTGAGTTTGATTGTGATGATTGGTATATGGATAGTTGTCATTTATAGGATAACAACCACTTCCATATTATATTTGATGACTCTACTCCACTTCATGAAGATCACATCCTAGAGAGTAGACAAAATCCTTCTATGTATATTCTTCTTCAGTTTTCTTATTCTCTAGTACCAGTGGATGATTTTTTGGCCGGTTCTACATATTTGGATCCTCGTGACCAGTGTCGATCTTTGGAGTATCATTTTCAGTTGGTTATTGAGTTTTGATATCTTCAACGTGGAGTTCACATGAGCACTTGGACATGGGACTACTTCAGCATGGTGGCTCACACTCCTACATGGGACCCTGGTTCTCCAGCCTAATTCAACATTATGGTTCACACTTATCCATGGGACCTTAGCTTATGGTTGTACACCCTCATAACAAGCATCGAGGACAACGCTTTCATAAGGGGGAATGGAATGTAGTGTAGCTAGGGGCGATAATATTGGGTACCTAGGGAGGTACCTAAGAGGAATAATAGTAGATAAGTATTGTTATGTATAAAGGCCACTTTTAATAAATAAGTCCTACTATGAATGCAATAAATGTAAGAGGACTTACTAGAAGGTTTTGCTTTTGGATGGTTCCTCCTCTAGAATGTTCTTAGGTGGTTGGTAGCACTATATAAAAGGGTTCAAACAATGAAATGGTAAAGTTAAGAAGCATTGTATTTGGAGAGATAGACCATTAGGAGGTTGCCCCCTCAAAGAGGCAATTAAATAGGAGTGGATCCATTTCTTAATAGGATCTATTGTATGGTGTTTCCCTGCCCTAAGGGTTTAAGATCAATAAAGTGGATACTTTCTATATTTTTCTATGGATCTATTGTGGTGTTTATGTATTTAGGTATTGGGTACTTAAGAAGTTGGGTACCTCCCTAGGTACCCCATATTATCCCCCCTAGATACACTACACATGTTGTATCTCGTGAAGGTGTAAAAGTGGACCCTAACAAAATTAAAGCTATGAGGGAATGGCCAATTCCTAAAACCTTGAAGAAACTAAGAGGATTCTTACAGTTGACATGCTATTACTGCAAGTTTGTTAAGAACTATGGTCAAATAGTGGTACCTTTAACAACATTATTAAAGAAGGAAGCATTTTCTTGGACTCAAGAAGCAACCTGAGCTTTTGAAAAACTTATGGAGGTTATGAGTACAACTCCTATCCTAACCACACCTGACTTCACAAAAGATCTATTGGGGAGTGTGATGCCTCGAACCATGGCATTGGTGTCGTTTTAATGCAAGAAGGAAGGACCCTTGCCTCTGAAAGCAACCAACTTAAAGGAAAAAACTTACTCAAACCCATTTATGAAAAAGAAATGTTAGCCATATTACATGCAATTAAGAAATGACACCCTTACCTTACATGGCTTTATGTATTTGTATATGGGGCCTTGGGATTTGTTGGATTGGGACCACTCATTGCATCGGATCCCAAAACTATTGATATCATTTTTTTTAACAACGCTTTCACGGTTTCTAGCATGTACTTTACAAAAACACATAGCGATCTATTTTTCCTATACAACACATTGTTTGGTGTTGCCTTTTTTAAAAAAATATTTTAAAATTTAGTGGTGTGCACTATACAAGAAAGATGCACCAATGGGTAACACCATATTAGGCACACTAGTGTGTATTATTGTACATAACTCACCATGATATGACCCCAAGGTGGGAATATAAGGGGCTAAATGTACATGTAATATGTAAATGTGTAGGTAATAGGGTCAGCCTAATAGTAAAGGGGACTCATGTGTAGGTGTGAATAGATATATAAGAGATCATGTATTTATTATTGAGGACATGTGAATTGTGATGTATGAATGTATTTGGGTATTTGGAGGAGGTTCTCTTATTCTTTAAGGAGTTATTGTGTAGCTCATATTTCTTATCTATAGTAAAGTTATGCTCCACTCTCACATTGATGTGTACTTTTTGGTTTATTCTGATATTTTTAGGTTCTGGATCATTTTACTTTTGAAGATACATTAGAAGAAAGGTCGACCAGAAGGATAGACTCCAAATCAGGTTTTCAAATACCTCAATTAAGAATGGATGACAATACCTAATTTTAATGGAGTTGAAGATAAAGATGAAATCAATCTCGATGAATGGTTGAGGATGACAAAGAAAACTGGTTTGAGTCCTTTTGGGGCAACTCTTTCTTTCTTGGGGAGAGCTTCTAAGTGGTGGAATAGCATTGATGAAGATACTACACTCTACTCCACATGGGAAAAAGTTAATGAACTCTTCTCAAATAAATGGATCAAGGATAAAAAAAAAATGGAGGAGATGCATAAAATTCAAGTGGAATTAAAGGAATCAAAAGAAAATGTGTCTAAATTGCAAAAGGACAGTGAAGAGCTAAGAAAATATATTATAAAGAAAAACTATGAGTTCGCCAAGATGCAATCCCTTAATGAATCTCTCATTAAGGAGGTTAAGAACTTAAAGCAATAAAAGAGTAGCAAAGCAAAGTGGGAAAATGATGATTCGAGGGAAGAATTGAAAAACAAAGATAAAGAAATAAAAAGGTTACATAAGCATAACTAAGAACTTCATAATGATGTTAAGAAGGTGAAAAGGCAATTACAGGAGTCTGAATCAAAGAATAGGGATGAAAATATTACTACAAAAATTGAAAAGAATACTATCAAAAAACTTGAAGAGGAAATTTCCAACAAGGTCGAGGAATCCTTAAATATTGATGAGGTAAAATCGGAAATGCAATCTAGAATTGAAGAAGGACGTAAAAATTTGATAAATGGGGTCACATTGCAACCTCAAAATGAGAAAGAAGATGAGATTCAAGAAGGTCACCAGAAGATACTTGAAGAAGTTGAAGTCCATCTAGAATATGTACATGATAAATATGATAGTATTATATCCAAGGCTAGAGTAATCAAAGACGAAGCAAAGAGGATATAGGCTTCCATTATCTTTGAAAAGAAGATAGATTAAATGCGTTTGCAGAGTAAAGGAAAACCATCAGATGTGAAACCATATCGACACACTCATTACCAGGAAAGAGTTCAAGGAAGACAAGAAGATCAATATCATAATTATCAAGGAAGAAGATGGAATACTCATTAATATTCATGGAACATGGCATCATAAAACCATTACTCAACAATATATTATCATAGATCAACATCTACTACAAATTGGAGAAGTTTCAACAACGATACATGGAATCAAGGGAAAGAAAATTATGCAACAACTAGCCACCAAGGATTACAACCGAAAAGAATTGATTTTGGATGGATGGATCATCATCAATGGAAAGAAGAAAGCATGAACATAAGAAAATCATATTACGTGGTTTCATCACATGTAAAGCCTTTAACTGCAAAGCTTTTTGAAGGAGGGTACTATGATATGACCCTAAATGGGGCATATATGGGGCTAATTGTACATGTAATGTGTAAATGTATTGGTAATAGAGTCAGACCAATAGTAAAGGGGCCTCGTGTGCAGGTGTGAATATGTATATATAGAGATCATGTATTCATTATTGAGGATGTGTGAATTGTGATGTATGAATGTATTTGGGTATTTGGAGGAGGTTCCCTATTCTTTAAGGAGTTATTGTGTAACTCATCTCTCTTATCTATATTGGAGTTGTGCTCCACACTCACATTGTTGTACATGGTTTGTACTTCTAGTTTATTAAGATATTTTAAGGTTTTGGATCATAACATACCACTTAACTCAAAAATGATTTTAGACTCAAATTATTTACTCGGCTTGTAAAACACATTTCATAATTTGTATATTTCATTATGTAAGGATTTTATTAATAGAAGACCAGGGAAAAGAACTTATAGAAACGAACATGGGGAAATAAAATCCCAATAAGAGAACGTGGCAAGTTCTTTTACATTTTAACATAAAGTAATATATATAGGTTATTTGTAGGTTTAAATTATGTGTATTGGATAATGCATGCCATATCGAGCAATAACTTGAAGAAACTCTATCAGATTGTTCAGAATGTGAGTGGAAAAGAGTGTAAAATCTTTGTGGAACTTTTGGAAAGAGAGGAATTGGGTGCATCAAAAGATGATCAATATGAAGTTGTTTTTTGACATTTTACTAATAATGTACTTCTTAACAATAATCACTAACATGTTTCAATCATTTGTTGAACATCTTACACACTCACCTAAGTAATTTTTTTCCTAAGGTTGATAGTCCAATGTTGAGGTTGTTTCCATACATGAGAATATTCTCTCCTAAAAATATTCCCCTACAAATTAGGGTGCCTTCCCTCTTCAGTTCAGAGTCAATTAAACCTTAGTTAGACTAGTGGAGGTCACTCATGCATGGAAACCTTGGTCTTATCACTAGCATTTGCATGTTCACCTTGGCTACCTCACCAGGAGTGCGCATATCTCATGCATGTGGCCAAGAGGTTGCATCTTGTTGGTTGTGGAGCTTGATTATCTACCTGATTCAGAGGTCTTTGTTTTCAGCCGTGTTTATAACCCATGAAGACTTTACAACCCGGAATAATGTACACTCCTCCAAGCGGGGGAGTGTAGAGGGGGGTTACCCCCTCTGCGGGGTTAGGGGGCAAAGCCCCCAAAGGAAAAATTGTCTTGTAAATGTATATTGTAATTTCATAGTAAATCTGGACCATTCATTATAAGGTTGCAAATCTGACGGTAGAAGTTATGTTAGGGTTTTTTCCCCTTGAAGGCAACCCTCTTTTATGAGGGAAATGTATTGCGGCTATGCATCATTGTGAATATTGTATTCTGAGTGAGGAGACTATGAGAGGAAAAGAGGAAGTTACAACAGGTGTGTTGTAGGTTGTATCCCTTCATTTGTTGGATAATAATAAAGGAAGGACCTGGCAATTTCTCTGGTGGACGTAGCTCGCACTGGGTTAACCACATATATGTGTGTGTGTATTGTATTGTGTATCTTCTGTGTTTTATTTCTGCATTTGTTTTATTTTATTGCTCCGCGATCTTGTTTTTCTAACACATCTCTTGTGATTGCATGTGTTTCTCTCACTTCCACACATATGACTTGGTTAATTGATGATTGCATGGACCAGTTAACTATGACTAGGTGGCAGATTACTTCATTTTTTGTCAGTGAGTCTCTAGATATCTTTAGATCACTACTATGGCACATTTACTTAGCCACATAGAGTATATCATGTGTATTATTACCATTTACTCAAATAGTCAATACAATTCATTATTTTTCTCTCCTCTCTTCTCTCTCTCGTAAGTTTGTGTGACTTTTCTATTAGTTAGGTTCATTGTGAAAACTTCACATGGTATAAAAGCCTTGAGTGTTAGGAGAAAACGCATAATCATTTCTATTTTTAGGTACATGAGGAAGATGCAATAAGAAAAGATGGATTACTCACCGACAATACTTCTCACGCCTCATAACTACTTCGAGTGGAAGCTAAAAATTCTACATCAACTCAAAAGTAGAGGCTTGTACCAGATTACCATGGCTACATAGGTGGAGCCAACTTCTACTATCAAGAAGAACATATATCTCAACCACATGGATGAGACCTGTGACCTCCTCTGCATGTCTATGTCCCCTAAGCTTTTGTTTCACATTGAATCTTGTACCGCACCAGATGATATTTGGACAAAGTTGAGGAATCTCTTTGGTAAGCAGAACGAAATGAGAGGCCATACGATCGAGGTTGAGATGAATTCCTTATATATGAGGAATTTTGATAACGTTTAGGGCTTCTTTACAAAGTTTAAGTCCCTCCTCCTTCATCTAAAGGGACGTGGAATTGACAAATCCACTCAACACAATCAATTAATCCTTTCTATCCTGGAAAAACTTGGTCCAAATTATGCTATTTTCGTCTCATCATTCCATACAAACAGATTCACTTCAGGAGCAATTTGGAAAATGCTGAAATTGGATCAATTTATTGAATCCCTAACACATGAGCAAGATAATCTCATCAAAATGGGGATAATTAAGGGACACAATGCGCATGCACTTGCTATGAGTGAAAGCAACACACTTCCAATTCAAAGTCCAAGCATAAAAGCAAGGGAAAGGTGCATATAGATCCAAAGAAGGAAGGGTACTCCAAACCCTTTGATGATTCTTCAGGCAGCAAAGGTGGAAAAGGAAAGAAAGGGAAGAAAAAATGCAGTTAATGCAACCGTGGCTATCATCATGAATCAACATGCATGAAGAAACATATTGATTAGATGGTGCTGATTCTTTAGAAGAAGAACCTTGGGGATCAAATTCATGAAGCTTCCAAGAAGAAGTCAGAAGATCAAGCACCAACAAAACAAGATAACTCTCATGCACTTATTACCATTAACTCTTCTCCTGATGCATGGATATTAGATTCAGGCGCATCTTATCATTTGACAACAACACAAAATGTTTTATCTTTTATTTCTGCATGAACAAGTCCTCCCATCCTCATGGGAGATGATACCCCATTTGAGGTCATTAGACAAGGGAGAGTAGAACTCCAACACAAAAGTTTTGAGAACGTATTGCATGTTCCAAAACCCTCCATGAATCTGCTCCATGTTTATCAGATAACACATTCTGGTAAAGGAAAAAGGGTGGAGTTTACACATAATTATGTAACCATATCTGATATGCATGATAACTCCACGATTATTTTTGGAGAGGTAAAACACCAATGTCGTTTGTATACTTCCAATAAATTCATTGTTAAATCTGATTTTGCTTTACTACTGACGCATGTTGATGATACTATTAGATTATGGCATGAGAGATTCATCCATCTGAACTTCAAATACATGCAACAACTATGCAAACACGATATGGTCGCCAACTTTCCCAACATACACTTTTCAAAAGGAGTTTGTCAAGGATGCGTTCTTGGAAAACATCCTCAAGAGAAGTTTGAGAAAGGGAAGGCTTGGAGGGCCTCCTCTCCTTTGGAGCTCACCCACAGTGATATGATGGCACCCTTTCTTCATCCATCCATCAACAAAGCGAGGTACGTGCTTACATTTATTGATGATTTCTCATGATACACTTGGGTATATTTTCTCAGGTAGAAGTTTGAATTTTTTTAGCATCTCAGAGACTTCAAAGCACATGAAAAGACTCAATGAAAGAGAAGGATCAAAATCCTTCGCACATACAATGGGGGGGGGAATATGTGAACCAAGATCTCCAACATATTTGTTTAGAGGCAGGTATACAACTGCAACACATAGTACCTTACACTTCGCAACAAAATAGAGTAGTCAAGTGGAAGAATGAATCCCTCAAGGAGATTCCCACTTGCATGTTTCATGAAGATATTTACCACCCAAGCTTTGGTCCAAGGCACATAATTGTGCTAACCACATTCAAAACATATCTCCTCATAGATCTTTCAAGGACCAGACTCCCTTTGAGGCATGGAGCAACAACAAACCATAAGTCACTCACTTTTGAATATTTGGATCATGTGCATGGGTCCCGTACCCTCTGAAAATAGGAAAGCATCAGATCCACATAGTATTTCATGCATATTTGTGGGATATCCAGATGGTGTGAAGGGTTACAGCTTACTTGATCCCTCTACTGACATGCTCATCATTGAGCATAATGTTTAGTTTGAGGAAACTTCTTTGCATGCATTGCCAAGCCACATGCAAATACCTTTGTACCTTTTCCTCCACCAAACATTAATGATGATGAGTCCACTCACTTTGATCATGGTTCAAATATGAGCTTTGAATCTGATTCGAAAGATGATGAGCATGCAGATGTTGAGCCACCACATATGCCCAAGTGGGCACAAATCACCCTACTGGCAACATGAGACCTTATGGGGGATCCAGTAGATTAGAGGAGGACGAGGTCTCAGTTTGAGGATCCTTCTCATGCACTCGCATCAATCGAACCAGTGATGCCCATGCATTGATATATGGTTCTAGCCCCAAACCTGCAAACCTATGCAGAGGCTGCAAGGAATTCCTTCTAGAAATTTGTTATGCATGAGGAGTACATCTCTCTTCTGGATAACTAGACTTGGGATCTGGTTTCGCTTCCTTCGGACATGAATCTTGTCAGATGCAGACGTGTCTATAGGAAAAAGAAGGCAACGAACGAATAGGTGAGCAGGTATAAGGAAAGACAGATTGCCAAGGGTTTTCAACAAATCCACGATATAGATTATGATGAGACCTTTTCTCTCGTACCAAAGATGGACTCCATCCAATTGGCTCTTGCCATTCCAACAACCAAGGGGTGGGAAGCTCACCAGATGGAAGTGAAGAATGCCTTTCTTCACGGGGATCTCTCAAAGGATATTTACATGGAGCAACCCTAAGGGTTCATACACAACTCATCCTTAGTATGTTAACTGGAAAAGTCACTCTATGGCCTCATGTAGGCGCATAGAGCATGGCATTTGAATATGGATGCATACTTTCTCTCTTAGCATTTTTTAAGATGCAAATCAGATCCAAAAGTCTAAATGTTGAGAACCTCAGACTCCTTGTTGATCCTAGTTCTCTATGTTGATGACCTCTTAATCACAGGAAGTTCAGCCTTGACAATTGTTGTGGTCAAAGACATTCTACACGACAAGTTCTCTATGATAGACATGGGTCCACTACACCATTTCCTTAGTCCCAAGATCAATGATAATGCTTCAAGCATTAAGATATCTCAGACTAAGTATGTTAGGGATCTCTTGGTTAGATTCCACAAGATCGACTGCAAGTTGGCCACTGCATCCTTTTTGTTTGGGGTACATCTTGAAGATGGCGGGGATACACCAATGGTGGACAACACCTTGTATCGACAACTTGTGGGGAGCCTTCTATATCTCACCCACACCCAGCCAGATCTCCCATATGCAATAGGGGCAGTTCCTAGGTACATACAATAGCCGCATGAGCTACACTCGAAGGTTGCCAAGCACATCTTCATATATGTTAAGGGCACCACAAGTTATGGGATCCACTATGAAGTAGGTTGTGCATTGGATCTCATGGGATTCAATGATTCTAATTGGGTTGGCGATAACACATATCACAAGTCCACTTCTGGGTACATGCTCAGTTTGGGTTCATGTCCCATATGTTAGTCGAGCAAAATGAAATCAACTATTTCTCTATCGTCAGTTGAGGTCGAGTAGAGAGGAGCGGTCAATGTTACTATTTGGGCACTTTGGCTTCATAACTTCTTCACTAATATTGGCATCTAGTTCCACCATTCGTTTGTCATTTGGTGTGACAATCAAAGTCTTCTCAAGTTTTGCAAAGATCCAATACAATGACAATAAACCAAATACATCGCGATCCATATGCATCACATCATAGAGCTGGTACATGACAAGAACATCGATTTGCAGTACTATCCATCTGTCGAACAGATTGAAGATATCTTCACCAAGACATTTATTGAGCAGAAGTTCCACTTCCCACGCAATCGTCTTGGACTGAAGGACACAATTGCTTAACAATTGTCTTTCCTTCTTCATTTTTTGATACATTGTACTTTGAGGGAGGAGGGGGGGGGGGGGG